>JAODLI010027366.1:0-20474 GCA_027575585.1 Percopsis omiscomaycus | reverse complement strand
GTTGGACTCCCAGCCAGAAGGTCGTGGGTTCGATCCCCAGAGGTGGCCTACCTGTAAGCATCCTTGAGCAAGATGCCCAACCCCTATCTGCTCCATGTAATAGCACCATGTGATTGTTGACGAATGTACTAAAAGTCGCTTTGGATAAAAGCGTCTGATAAATGCTGTTACTGTAACTGTAAATCAATGAACACCGCCTGTCCCAGTATGGTAAACAGGGGTTGTGGACTGATTACATTAGGGAAGCGATACTTTTAGGCTGTCTGCAGGACGGCAGAGCTTAAACTAACAGACTGCTCTAGCCCAGAAGCTTGCACATGCACAGAAATAGACCAGCTAACACAAAGGGATGGCGCGGCTAGCTCGGTGTGCGTTCCCTTTAATTCACAGATATTATAGAGGAAAAGTCATCTATAATTAGGGGGGAAAATGAGAGCGACTTGTAGATGGTATAAAGCGCTCTCAGGTGATTAAATGACTGAATCGGGTTGGCACGATACTCATCTGTAAGGAAGTGCAGAAGAAATATGTGCCTTGGTGGTGAAAGACTTTATCCCAGCATTCCTTTGTAAAGAGCAAGGACACAAAGACATTATGCAGGGGGTAACATGAGTCGGGGACGGTTAACATTACATTCAGTGACGCACAGCATTTCACATAACCTCCAAATGTGATAGGGGAACAATCTCCACTTCTTGTTCCTTTGGTGCTAGGCTAGCCGCTGTAAAAGTAGGACCGTTAAAGTGAGCCCATAAAAACGTACCCGTGCTACGATAGGGTGGAACAATATCAATTTCAGTTACATTTGGCAAATCAGTTTTATGATTCGACATTCTGTGGAATAGACTATATAGTAGTGTGTGTGTGTGTGTCCGTTAGTGTCAGCAAACACGCTGAATGTCAAGAGTGTGTGTGTGTGTGTGTGGCCAGTAATTTAGAGCAAAGGTGTAATTTAAAATTATGATCCAGTGACATTAACAGTGTGCTTGTTGCCGAGTCAACACGTGTACCCTGCAGCAAAGCTAATAACCATCCATCAGCAGTGTGTGCGCACATGCGCATGTGCGTGCATGCGCATGTGCGCGCGTCCTCCGAGCAGCAGGCAAACCGAGTGGCGCAGCGTCTGCCCGGGCTGCATTTAATGCGGGGCACAATGGGAAACGGCTGCCTCAGAGCGGGCCATGCAAATCTAATTGGAGACGCCATTGTGCTGCTTTAATTGGCTCTTTCATAGCGGAAGGTGGTCCGTCCAAACTCATTTCCACGGGCCGTGAGACGGCCGCTCGCACCTATCCCTGCCTCACAATGCCTGCAACTGATGCGGCCCACTTGTGGGCAGCATACCAACAGCTGCAGCACCAGATGACTTTATCAGTATCAGCCCTGTCTTACAACCTGCAGGGTGGCAAACAAACAACAATTATTGTTTAATACAACAACAAAAAATCTGATCGGATCTGCTGGACGAATACAAGCGGCATTTAACACAGACAGACAGACAGAGACAGACAGAGAGAGAGAGAGACTGACTCTAATTTGACTCGAGGCATGTAACAAAGCCAAGGTGGAATCGGACCGGGGAACAGAGCAGGATATTTGAGAGGCAGTAGGCAGGATATGAGAACAGAGCCATCACCACACCGCTGCCAGGCAGACTGCAGTGGAATCAGCTGTGTGCTATCCCGTCCATATAACGGCTGTCTTTTTCATAGCGCATTCAGAGTAGTCTCGCTAGGATCAAACAAACAACTGGCTACACAAATACTGAAATACTTATTTTTCGATCCAAGTTAAGACATCAGCCCAAGTGACACACAGTAGAGACACATTTTTTCCCAGGCCTTTTTTGCTGTAAATTGTAGTGGGTTTGTGTGAGTAAGCCGGCTGTTGGTGTCCTGTAGAATTAGCCACAGGGATGACTAAAGCATGCACCAACATGTTACAGTCATTATGCTGCCACAAAACTACAAAACCAGTAAGCAACTACAAGCAACACAGCCAATAAAGTGCTGGTCAGGACCCCCCCCCCCCCAAAGGGATAGCGAGAGTTTTTAAAAGCAAGACATTCACATGAGCTACACTACGGAGGCCTAGAACTCACACAGTTATCCCAGCCGTTGCCCCAAACTTGTGTTTCCTGTAAACAACCTGAAGGTGCCAAGGTTGGTGATTCAGCAGTTGGTGTAGGGTGCCAGTTTAAACTCCAGCACTGGCGGGCTAAATCACGGCAGGGTAAAAGAATGAGCACACCGCCCCTCTCCATTTCATGGGAGTTGCAGTGACAGAAGACTGCAGCTTCCTAGTGTGAAGCTATCAGTGTGTTCTGCTATCAAAATAGCATGTATAGAAATACCCTTCTCTGCCAAAATTACAGTAAAAAGAAAAAAAAAGAAAAAAGCTGTCACAATAGCCGTTTGGCAGCCCCTTTTTATTCTCCCTTGTGAGCCATTGTGATTAACATAGCGAAACAAAAAGCAGCCCAATTCGCAGTACCTTAAAGTGCTAATCTGCAAAATGGTAATTTCCTTTGTGTCACAATTAACATCAAAGATAGAAGCCAATCATATCTACAATGTGCTCATTGTGCAGTAGCACAAAGCATCTTCCACGTTTGCGGACAAAGCGCAATCCTTCGCGTCACACTTTCCTGCCGATGGAGGTTCGCAAACCAGGCTTTCAGAATAAATGTTTGTTTCCCTGTCAGTTATAATGGTGTTCAGCACAACCTCACTGATATCTCATGTATTGAGGAATCACTCTGTCGACACTTCTCACAGGGCTTCCAATACAGTTCAATGGGCCGTTAATCATTAATTATGGGAATCGTTTTATTATAGGGTCTAAATACAGCATTATGTTCCCTCACTGCCCTGCCCTGGTATTAGCTTTCTCTAACCATCTGAGTTCCCATTATGTTGAAATGTTATCTCAGTCATAACTAAAAGAAACTCAATGTGATGAGGCCTTCACCTGCTAGCCCCTTCACCTTGTTAGCATATCACTCAGTGTTCCCGGTGGACAGGAGCTCCGGTTACCCCGGTGTGCTGAGAGCACCAACAAGGGAGGAATGTGAAATAGGCCTCTGGGTTCGTGTCTCCACGGAGGGCTGGACAGGACTTGGTGACAGTGAACAGAAAGGGCCCTTTGTTCCTGCAAGCCGTTCCCCCCTCTATGCAGAGGTCTCCTGAAGCTAAGGTTCTTTGGGAGAGCTCGGGTTATGCAGGGTTTAACACACACCAACAACTTAAATGACAAATTCCACCAATGTTTTTAACATTAAATCTTTGTTCATTAGAAGAGCAATCATTCTAGAGAGCAGTGATTTTGCAAGGGATGGCCACTATGGTAAACTGGGAGGGGGCCTTTAAAAGCAATTTCCTCAAGCATCTAGCAATGAATCAAACAATTAGAAATACAATGACGACTGCATGATGGCCATAATATCTACCGACAGCTTTGCCACAGCGGACGAGAACTCATCCGTGCCTAGCATCTTAGCGGAGAGTCTAGACTAGAGCATTGTTGCAAGCGGCCACCAAATCAAAGGCTTCAAACAGTTGGCTGTAGTCGCTCTGGCATTAAAAACGTGTTTCGCATGAGACAGCTGTGCATCCAGGTGCGTGAACGTACACAAAATGTACCCAAACCACAAATCTGCAGGAGACCTGTGATGCATGGTACCATGCATTCTAAGTACATTGTAAGAACTACACATTAATTCATGCGCCACTGATGTCAAACACACAAACACACGCTCCATTTAAGCATAACCGCAGCTTTCCCCCCCCCCTCTAATAAACCTAAAAAACACTGCCAACAACAAGATGAGAACAAATGATATTTGTGGACAGAGCAACTGTGGTGTGAAGACTCAGTACACAGTAAACTCTACGGCACATATCGCAGCTCTCCAATATACTGGACGAGCAGATTAACAAGCAAATGGAGTCGACCATAGCCAAATAAAAATAAAATAAGCAGTTTTACATCAATGTGGTCGTTTTTGGGAGATGCTGTTGAGATGCATGTTGATGCTATGTGTGACTGAACGCAATCCTTCTTGATACAAGAAGCCAGATGCTAACTAAATTTAATCTTTATGAACCTGAACAGAGATGGTACATTACCCTGTACAACATGCTACATTACCCTTTCTGACATAAGGTTATTCCTAAATGATATGTATTTATCATGTAATCAGTCTATTAACAACCTGTAATAATATTGATCACATTGAGAAGAAGCCAAACCATGTTGTATGTTCATTGGATTTACCCAGACCTACTCAAGTGCGTCATCCATTGATGCCTGTCGTGACAGACATGCATACAAACATTCAACTAGATTAGATATGCTGGACTCCCGAAGACGATAACACGCTTAACATGGACGATTTAGTAAAGACAACAAAATGACCCATAATAGTTATCACTATGACATCATTACATGTAATATTTGTACTGTGTATACTTGGAGTAGCCACATGTAGGTTCTTGAAGGAATTAACATGAAATAATACTTCCAGTATTAGCAGCTAGCCTCTGTTATTGTAGGCATTAGGCGTGTTACCTTCCTGGGTGATGTGCCATAAACTTCTGGCCTCAACACACATGGGAGTTCCACTGAACCGGACATCTTTAAATTAACAAAATAAATTCCTCTCTGGCATGATCTCTACCTGTCCAAATGATTACCTTAACTCCTACAATGGAGATAATGCCTTTCAACGCTTCGAAAACACCTAATCAAGTACAATTGGTTTTTTTAGGTTTAAAACTCTGCTCTCCATAGCCACATATATACAGGTCTTTTTATAGCTACTGATGTGAAATACAGGATATTTCCTCAAATCCATGAAATAACTGTAAATTCAGGTTTGAGCCATTTATAATCCCATCTTCGCTATCCCAAAAGTGAATTTTGTCGAGATTTCTGGAAATTCATTTGAATCTAACTTTATCTTTTACAGATACCTAGCTAACCAACTTTAAAAAAGGTAACCAAATGTACCCCGCCCCCCCTCCCCAGCATTCACCGTTTAATGTACTGAAAATAACCCTGCCACTAACGCAGACGGACTGGCCGCATATCTCTGAAGCCTACTGGTGAACGCAACAGCTCCATTTACAACTCATAGTCTCAAATACAAGTATAGAGTATAGAGCAACAAATGCAGTATAAACTTTCAGGACTAATGGGTACAGTGAAAACGATCATCTCTGCATATAGAGAGCCTTTGTGCCAATGGAATTATCTTCTAAATCGTCTCACTTATACTTATTCGACTAATAATGTAGGAATCGGTAGCAGGGTGCTGAAAGCAGCCCTGTAAAAGCCCAGCGTTGCATTTCCAGATTTGGCAGAAAAGCCCCAGACAAAGCTCTGTTAACTACAGAGAAGAGACAGAAAGGCAGTATTTAGAGATGAAAGAAGTATTCATGATGATATAGGGAAAAAAAAGGTGATCACATTATGCAGTACCTTGGGGCTGTAGCACAGTAGCAGCCATTACAGGTCCTAATGTGCCATGCAAAAACTCATATTAGTAGGGGGCAATATAACTCACAGTTTAATATGCCGGATGGCAATATATCTCACTTAGTTCAATATGCCAGATGCAGTACTCTGAATGTGAATATCTTTAGTCTAGTGTCTAGTGGTCTGGGTGTTGGACTCCCAGTTGGAAGGTTGTGGGTTCCTGTAAGCATCCTTGAGCAAGCTGCCTAACCCCTATCCGCTCAATGTAATATCACCATGTAACTAGCAGAAGCTTTTATCCAAAGCAAATGACCTAATTGTAATTGTAATATCTTTATGGCTAAATTCTATAATATTGAGGTAAATAACAGTTCTGCTTCTATGGGATGGTGGCTATTAGAGGGTAACCCCGAACAGTCGACTATTCAATAAAAAGGAGCCTGATTCGACTGCCAATCTCACAGTTGAATAGTCACAAAATGTAGTTATGAAACAATGATATTTATTACGGCTATATAGGGGCGCTGAATGTCTGATTTTACATAGAATTTCTTTGTTTCTCCCAATAAATCACAATATATAGCCTATTTTGGTATCAGCCTATTAATGTTAATAAAAATTTGAAAATAACTCGTGCTTTTTATCAATCTCCTTAGTGTGCGTGAATAACACATTTAATGGGTTGAACCAATGATAATGAACCATTGACGTCAATGTCACATGACATTAGCAGAACAACTCATTACATTCTGTAGGAGCCGGTAAAGTTTTGATAATGGCCACAAAGTCTACAGAATTAAGAAAACGTATGTAGAAAATATTACAGCAAACCTCTGATATGAATATATAAATTTTACATTTAACTGTTTTAATAATGGTAACGAGATCGTGTCAGCATTAAAAAGGCATGATACTAGCCCACATAGCAATCTCTATGTGTGAAAGACACTCAAGACTGCCTTAAGTTTCTGCCAATCTTTTTTTTTTTTTTTTTTTTTTATTCCAGCCTGCCGTGGCATGTTATGACTGCTTTTTCTGTGAGGAAGTTCTGAATTGTGACACATTCGTTGTAGTATTTGTGTGTTTGTAGCTACTCTCTTAACGACGGTTAGGCCTATGCAGTGTTGGATTTGTAATCGTGTTATATCCTCTTTTATGTCATCTATAGCCATTCATCTGACTGGCTCATTGATATGCCTGTGGTATTCTGACATGAGCACTAGGCATACTAAAATGCACTACCGGTCGGCCAGTATAATTATAGATCAATGAGTTAAAAGTAAAAAAAGGGTCAACGATCAGTCGACCATGGGCAAGACATGGAAAAATCTGATTTGACTGTAAATTCTTAGTCGGGGACACCCAGTGGAGGTTCTACATTGAATTAATTTAAAAGTTTTCTACTCTATTTACATTTTTGCCCAAATTGTTGCCCAAAACTTTTTGCTAAGACAGGCTACCGGACAGGCTCAGAGATGTTATTTATAAAAAAAAAAAAAGATTTAAAAAAAAGTAACAAGATCAATTCACTTTTGTTGGGGAATGACCTCCCCCCTTCTGGTGAACAGAAACAACCTTAATGGTGGTTTAACCTAACATTAAAAAAAGGAAGGGATGCCAATGATATTTAGCATTTAGCTACTTAGTAATTTAGCATTTGTGTATTTGAACAGCCTGGCTTCCGTATTCAGTCAGCAGCTGTCACCAATTATGACCAGACTTTGTGCATTTCTGAAAAGCTACTTTACTGTATCTCTCACCACATGCTAGGTAAATATGAACATGTCAGTGAATCTTTTTACAAGGACTCCATTGTGTTTATATTAAACCTGAAAACTTTGGTTGAACAGACAGCAAAGCTTTCACAACCAATATAGTTTCCATCAAGCTAGCCTGTAAAGTAACAGTCCATTGCTCTCTGAATCACCAGCAGCTGTTTGGAAGCCTTGTTCATGCTGGGGAGAGCAGGCTAAGATTTGTCAATCTGAAACATTCACCGTCTCAGAGTCACAGAAAGGAAGAGAACAACTACCCAGCCCCTGCTATACTGCAGTTCGCTTTGCTACTTGGGAGTTGGACATCGATTGTCTGGTCCTTAACTATGGCCAAGGAGTCTCACGTTATGTCTGGGTTGATAAATTAAAAAGAGCTTTGCAATAGAAACGTAACAGATGTAATAATTCATACAACAAAAAAGGAAAGGTGTGTAGATAATTTCTGCTTCTGCTCTGGAAAAGGTTAGCCGGTAGTTTGTTAGAAGTGGTCTGAGAAATTGCGGTAAACCGTCATGCACGAAAAGGTTTAAGTTTGCATATTTCTGAGCATCACAGCTACCACTTTCACTGACATAGTAAAAAAGATTTTTTCTATACATAATAACATAATTGACGGTGTTAGAACACTTAGCCTAGGCCTACTCCTGCAGTGACTCATTATAATTCCACGCAGGCCCTTAAGGCTCTCATCAGTGCATTCTTTAAAAACGAACTAAAGTCAATTTTTAAAAAAGCACTCACGAGGCAAGACACTGAACTCTTATTCAAAATAAGCCACAACATCCACTCAAGGAAAAAACCTGTCAAGGGCAGGAGGCCTCTGCCATGCGATAGGCACCCCTGACAAAGGCCAGGGCCCCATTTCATGCTCAGAGCAGCTATGCAAACTTCTACAGAAAAGGCCTTAAAAAAAAAGAGAAAAAAACAACAAAAAAAGGACACACTTATCTGATAACGTGCTGAAGGCAAGAGTGTCCAGGAGCCTTTGAAAGGGTCTCTCTTAAGCTCTGATGCGCTGCCATGCCCTGTTGGGCCCGAGGGCTATACAGCACAGATACAACTGGCGTATTGTGTTGGAAGGAGGAAGCATCTCGAGTGTCTTCCATGCCTGTGATAAACCTGGCTCGGCCCGGGGACGTGCATGTCAGGAGGGTGAGCTGACCTCAAGTTGCTTCTGAGCAGAGCAGGTTGGCAGGAGAACAGAGGGACACTGCCTCCTCCTTTTCTCTTCTTCCCCCTCCAGTCACCCTTCACCATCCCTCTAAAAATACCAAGCGAGACACGGCAGCAGGGCCGAGCTCAACCTCCGCGCTGGAGTTCACTCAGGACATGCTTTTTGCTCACATCTCTAACATTAATGCATTAAAAACAACGTATGGGTCTGTCAATACAGGCAAGACATTAGCGTAAATCAGCTGCCCCCCCCCTCCCCCCCAAGATCCCTTAAGATGCAGTAGGAAACAGTCCTGCTGAGAAATTCTGGGGAAAAGGAGTGAATTTCCAGCACAATAAATCCCACCTTAAAAAAGGGACACTCCTCCATTTGTGTTTGGAATTATTCATGTGGTTGAAACTAGCACTACAAAAATAACTTGCCCGTTAAAAACTGCAACAGCACAAATCCTGCCCAAAGTGACCAACTGATTTCCCACCCCCTCTTTAATTTTATCGTCAGTCAAGTGGCTCAATAAGTCTTAATGCCACATTTCATTTGTGGATTACACATTGGCAGCTATTCACATTTCAGTGCCTGGCCCTGGTCTATTATCACTGAGACTAACACTTATTTGCTGATAATATTTTCTGCATACTTGCAGAGGTCTCAGCATTCCATTCAGCCCAGTCTTACATAAAGTGGGACATTGGGTGAGGGGAGAATAAGGGAGAATACCATGGGATATGGGTGATTTGAGGCAGAGTAGGGGAGTGAGGCACTGCCCTGGCTGAGTGACGGTAGGAAAAACCCTTGAATGCACTTTTGAGGATCGGCTGCTTCTCCTGGATAACAGTCACAGTGTTTCCCATGAATTAGCTAGAATATAATGGCGCCCCGCCATAGTCTGATAATGAACTGAAAATATGTTTACACTTCTCATAATAACATAAAATATCTGGCCATTGCCCGCAGCTCCCAGAGGGGTACACTTTCTTCCTGTCCTGTCTAAATGAACTGTTGAAGTCCCTGTCCACACAGGTGTTCTGAGGTAATGTGGCTGATTAGACTTGCTTAGGTGTGGGCGGGTGCACACACTGCTTGCTCAGTCTCTTTTAGTATATACAAATTTTGCATTATAGCTTTATATAACTTCACTTAAAACTTATATAACTAATCAGCCAAATACATTCAGAGGTAAAAATTGTGGGAATTAAGATTTTATCTGCTTTCTTCCTGCTAGACATGCTTTGTGGGTGTGACTTTTTTGCCATGTCATCACTATTCATATCTATACAATGTATGTATCTATGATGACATTATTTACAAGAGCAAAAAATTGTTTACAAGAGCACAAAGTTCTTCATAGCTATAGTCCAGTGGTTCTTAGCTGGTCTAACCTCAGGACATTTGTCAAGTCACGACCCAAAAATAATTAAATTTCCAAACAATTATAATTTATTTCACAAAACAATTTGTTTAATAATCCACAATGTCTATAGGCATTGATTTTTTTTTTTTTTTTTACAGAGCCGAAGCACACGTCCGAGAGACACTCCACACCCGCTCGCGCCCCACCCGTTGAGAAACACTGCTCTAGCCTCTTCATTTTGACCCCCCCCTCACAAAGGATAACCCAGGCCACAGATGATGGTCATGAGCCCCTAAGTTGGCCTACCTGTATGCATCCTTGAGCAAGATGCCTAACCCTTACCTGCACCATGTAATTGTACTCATTGAAAGTAAGACAAGTGTCTGATAAATTACACAAAATGACACTTCTTGTCCCGGGTACAGTTGTTCAGCAAAAGGGCGTAGTGCCGTAGTGGACCGAGGGTGGAACCACGCCTCGAAGTGCTCCCTGACATCAAGGCAAAGGCCTAAATTAAAACCCTGGATACAAAAAAAAAAAAAAAAAAACGAAAGACGAATCTTCTCAATATTGGTTGAACTTTATGTTTTTATTTGGTCTTTTTTAGTCAATGACAATTATAGTTCTGCGGCAGGCAGCAACATACTTGTGGACTCCCGGTGGTCTGTGGAGCTAGCATTTAGCGAGTGCCGCCCCGGGGAAGCTGGAGGATGAACAGGAACTGGGACGTAGGCGTAGGAAAGCGCAAAGACAAAACGTTTATATGCGCGCACACCCCGATGACTGAAAGTGAATATGTTTAAGGAAGTCTATAATTTTCACCCTCGACTCTGCCCTAAACAACCTCTCTACCCTCAAGGAACTCGCCCTTTGAAGTTCCATTTTTCAACTCGTGTTTACAGGTTTTAGCACTGTGTATAAACTCAGGAAGGAGGGGCACAATGCAGAACCCATCAAACAAGGGAGGGGGCATTCTTTGTGACAAGCTGAGGCCCACAGCAGAAGCTGTCCAGCTGGAACCAGTGACAACACCTTTTAGGCTACTTTGCTTTGAGCCTGGGGGTTGGGGGCTGACATGATAAGGCATGGCAGTGGAACATACTTTGGGAGGTCCCGGCAATGCCCGATATGGCCCTAGCTTGCCCTGACTTAGCAATCTTTATCCCCATGTCTCATCAAACCAAATGTTCTGGTTCAAACACAGGCTGTATCAAATGGGTTTAGCCATCACCTATCATGTAAATGGATCGTCAGGGTAACCGCAGAGTGCCTGTGCTTGCCAAGCGGTTGTCAACACTGACAGTTCAAAGTGTTTTGATGCATCCGTTTCAGCTCTAGAAGCTCCTCACAGTCGGCCGTAGGGTTTGTGGTCGACAGTGCACCGTAGTCGCGTGCTCAACAAATTACTATGAACACATAGCATAGCACCACAGAGGGAACTTCTATAGGCCGGGGCTCTGGCGGGGTGAGCCATCCCCTCCCACCTCCCCTGTGGCCTGTCCCAGGGGGAAGATGATAGCGGGGAGAGGGGCTTGTAATTACAACTCTGTTCCCGTCTGATCCTGCCGATGGCATGTCCGTCGCCCAGGTCGGGGCAGACAACAGCTGCACGGCCCTGGTTATGGCTCCTGGTCCAGATGTCAGCGCTCGCATGAGGAGCAGGCCTGGGAAACACGTACCCCCCCCCCCCACACACACACACACGCCCATCGCCTCCTCTCACAACCATACGGGACAGCTACCTGTCATCTGCAGATGGGGAGACGGATGTGTAACGTATGGCGAACAGAAGGCCGGTCTGTCGTGGGCGCAGGGTTACCCCAGTCAACATAGTGATAGGAGAAGACTAGACAAGTCTGGTTATGGTTCCACAACCCAAGCTTTGCTCTACGATCTCCTCAGGTAGAGGCAGTAAGTCATGTTGCGAACGACAAAACCGGTTAAAGTGGTATGGAGAGAGAGTATCAGAATATGGACGTGAATACCATTCAGTATTAATACATCCAAAGCTATGACCCATCATCTGGGGTGTCAAACTGTAAGTCAATAAAACTGTAAGCCAAGTTTAACGTCTATGTGATGAAGTGGGTCACTATTCAACCGACACTGGTTTAAGATTCCTTATAAGAAAACGCATTGTAGTATTCAGCCTGGCACGACTTGATACTCCTCTACAGAGGACTGGCGGTGAGCCCCCTGCTGGGCGTGTTGAACCCTCCCCTCCCTCGCCCAGGCACAAACTCCACATTAATTAAATGTATTTTTCACTCATCAGTCTGGTCGGCATGACACCGGGCAGCACTAAACACCCCATGCTGTGCCAGGCGAGGCGGTGAGTGCCAATGGTTTTAGCGTGTTCCTCCTAAAAACACCCCCACACACACCTCCCTGCCTCTCACCAGGGCACTGCTACCCAGACCAGGCTGGGGGTGTGTGTGTGTGTGTGTGTGTGTGTGTGTGTGTGTAAACAGAAGTAAGAGACAAAACTATCATTTCCCCAATATTTCTGCGTCTGGCAACCTGCTGTCTGTAGATGACATCATTTCCTGGTTGCAGCCAGCCAGAAGATGCACACCGGCGACATATTTAAAAAAGGCACATAAATAGACGCGGGGTAATTAGATCCCAGATATTGGGACAGATTATTAGCCTCACGTCTGTAATATGCATTATGAAAAGGAAAGACTGGCGTCTGCCTCATTAAGGTCGTCTGTGACTCGATTCAGAATAGTCAGAATGTGTTGGATAAATGAATCAGCCATACAGAGAACTATAAACAAAATGACAGAGTCCACAGAGTGTAATGAAGTCTTTCCATCGCCTAATGAAACGCTGCCGTCTCAGAGGAAGAGCTCTGTGCCAGGGAGTGCATTAGAGACGTCTTATTGTTCTTGGCAGCGAAGGCCCAGCGCCACAATAAATGCATTGTGATATCTATCGTCTGATAAGCGCTGTTCCCTGGGCTCCTTCAACTTATGCGGCTACTAGATCACAACACCGTTAGTGAACCGATGGTGTCTTGTGTGGTATTAGACAAGACACCATGCCATGTCACTGTTGTAGCGTCCCGTTCTGGTGGTGTGCGCTCACGGCTTCTACTCTTACCCAGCTGAAGGGTCGCGAACCCGTAGACCCTCATAAGCGGAGGTTGGGTTGGGTTAAGGTGGTTAGGGATTTCAAATATTCGGTTGACCATTCTGGGTGCCAACATTAGAGAGTACTAAAATCACAATTTGGGATATGAGGAAGGTAAGGTTAATTTAGGTAAACTTTCACTGGTTTTATGTTTTTAAACAAACAGTCCTGCTTTTTCCCATGCACATTTCTGCTGACTCAGGTGGGATCACTCCGAAAAATACCAAATATGGGATATAAAACCAATATTTAACTTTTGCTTTTCAATTATCAGCTAGGCTAATGTCCCCGTGGTAGCGACGTTTAGTCGTGTTTTCCTAACCAATCGGATTTCGTTTCAACAAAAGATTAAACTAAATCAACTATATAGCAAAAGGTCAAAAGTTGACACACCCACCACCCCCCCACACCGCTTGTGGCATTTGGAAGGAAAGGGAGCTGCTAAGTCGCCGGCTAATGTTAAACCCGGGTGTGATTGCAGAACAAAACAATGCCCCTGGTGTGATCAACAAGTACAAAAACAGGACATATTATTGGTAATAAAACACACGCTTAGAGAAAGTAGAATTGGAGGCCTTGGCAAGCATCACAAATGAATCCGGAGAGCAAGCTTTTATTGGGCTAATGCGCATGACGGCTCCCTTTTACAACCTTTAAAATGGATTAATGCGCAAGATTATTCCCCCTCCCCCCTTTTGAATGCAACTATTTTCAATTAGTTTGCACTCAAAAATAGGCCCATCACCATGTGCCTATAAAAAAATGGCCTGTATTCCCATGACAACGGTGTTCGTCTCCGGTTCCGTGTAGCCTCGTGGAAGCGCATAGAGTATATCATCGTTTGCCGGGGGATTACTGTCTGGAATTACCCATGTGGTTGAAACCAGGTGATTGAAACTAAAAACGCTTGTATCCTACACACAAGTTTTTAAAGGCTCGCATTCCTCCCTACATGTCCCCTACAGCACTCGCAGGCTCAAATCGTTCTCTACCCCTCTTTCTAACGTCAACAATGAGCTAGTGCAGGTTTTGGGGGCGCCATCACAAATCAAGGACCGTCGACGCTACAGCGCGGTAGCAGTGCGTGGTCGCTACGGCGCGGTAGCAGTGCGTTGTCGCTACGGAGCGGTAGCAGTGCGTCGTCGCTACGGAGCGGTAGCAGGGCGTCGACGCTACGGCACGGTAGCGAGATGCGCCACATCTCATCACATGAAACACTTCTCAGGCAGCTGCAGAGCCCATCTGTGTGTGTGACTGCTAAGAGAGTTGATACCACAGCAAACAGGCCCTTCTTGGCTAGCATCAAAGATTACAGAGGACGCAAGCACGTTTGATGTAGCGGAGGCAGATGTATGCGAAGATTTAAAATGTGTGTGGGGGGGGGTAAATGCCTCTTTCAGTAGCGCTAAGTTCAGATCAAAAGTTGCACATGAAACTTCAAGGAAATACATCCACCCATCGTGCGGTAAGTCACTTTTTGGCCCGTCATGACTCACTGAACCCAGATGTGTCATTGCAGAGGCAAACCAAATAACCATACGAGGAGAGCAATAGGGTTCAGCAATAGCCCATCTATAGGGAGTTATTAAAAATGAAAAGTGCATTTTCTATTCACGTTGCCTAAAGAGTAATAGACGTGCCAGGAAAAGACAGCCGAAGTTTTCAAGTCAGAAGCATTAGCGTACAGTAGAGCATCTCACCAGAAAAGAAAATTCGCTGTTGGGAAATTCATTTTAAACATCTTATATTTTTGGTCACTTTAATCTCAGTTTGATTAAGTTAATGTAAATAATTCTTACCGATATGTAACCACTAAGTTTGCTTTTTTAACGGAATTTACTTCTTTTTTTTTTTGCAATAAATCTACGTAATAAGTAAAACAGTGTAACCACAGTCTAATGCCCAGAAGCCCAAGGCAGCATCCCGCTACTGGGTACAGTAAGCTATTCTTGCCTTGGGTGGGGCAGGCAGGAATAAGAGCACACTAATGGAAAAGGGAAAAGAAGCCAGAGGGGGAAACTCTGGGGTGCCCCGGATGTCTCAATCAAGCTCGAGTGTCGGGTTTGGGGATTTGCCTCGTCACAACCAGAAGATTTGGTGAGGCGATTTTCCACTGAGGAGAGCAGAGCGGAGCGTGAGGGTATGGAAAAAGTGAGACAGCTCTAGACGAACCGGTCGGTCAGACTAGGGAGGAGTGTGGAGAAGAAGTGAATGGGTGTGATGTGGAGAGAGAGAGAGAAGACGGATAGATGACATTATCAGATGCAGCAGACAGAAGTGACGTTTATTTTTGGCAACAGGCTACATTCACCGTTTAATGCAATGTGCCTGTGTATTTATCCCTCTCTCTGCCTCGGTTGCTGCGTGTGTGGAAACAGCCAGACTGCCCGTGGTGTTAATTCTCTGAGCTAATGGCAGGTAGGCGCCCTCTAGACTGGGCAGAACGCCCGCCGAGATAACAGAGTTCAATTATTAAATAGCAGAGATATCAATAATTTAAAATGTTTGATGTGGCTAGACTCTTGCTCTCTGTTGGGTTAAAAAAATAAATAAAAATAAAAATATTAAAAAAAGAACATCTGAACTTTTCTGTCAGATACTGATATTTTGATTTATTTTGGGAATTAAAAATAATGATAAAAATGAGCTGTCAATTTTTTATTTTTTATAAATGTAAAAGCACAACATTTTTGCACGGATCCCTCGAGTATAGTAATCAGGTTATCAAATAAAAGTAGCGACAAAGAATTTCACTTCAAATTGTAATAAATACGGAATACCTTTGATGTCCTTGCTCAACTAAACCACCTATTCTCTAGCTTTTCAAACTGAATTGATGTCAATATAATCGGCCAAAATATACAGTACACAAATAGTGACAGATCTATGCAATATCCAATTTATTGTTAAGGCTCTACTTAAATGATAATAGTTGCTTCCTATAAACGCAAAGCTGCTATTTTGCCAAGTTAATGACACAATAGGAACACCAAAATAGCAACGACTCCATTAGATTGAATTGTGCGTTTCTTGCATCAATGACCTGTCCACAGAATCCTTCCGATAGCACCATTTGGTCAGTGTCCCTCACATGCCTTTCAGACACGGCTCTGTATTCCACTCCATACTGGAACAGTCGCGGGATGATGAATGACTTCTTTAGGCCTTGGCCAGGCCTAGACCAAGGCATCCTGGACACAGTGACTCTACAGTCAGCACAAAGTCTTCCCCCTCCTCTCCCCCTTCACATATCCAGCATTGAGTCAGAAAATCTGGATTAAAAAGTTTTTTGCTCAAACATGGGGGCAAGCAGATGTAGTCCTCTTTACAGACTAGTCTAATTGACAAGGTCTAAATAACTAAAGGTCATTTTTATGCACAGCACGCTTCAGTGACACTAAATGAGTTTTCAGCAGCCTTCGTCTCTCCACAGACTCAGTAGCAGTGTGCCTGAGGTGGTGGTGGTGGGGGGGGGGGGGGGTCATGGTCTACCAGTGCTTTTCGTCAGCTCCAGCACCTCCACCCAGAAGTTAGCATGACACGCTTCCTCGCTTAGCCTGCTCTCCGCTAATCTCCCCACCGGCCAGACTAGTACTAAGATTACATCTGTTAGCCTCTCTCTGTGGTAGCATCTAATACCTCCCCCATTCCAGCAGTAGCTCCTGAGGGGGGTGGGGGGTGGTGGCGGGCAACACACGAGCCGCAACCTGAACCCTACGTACAGCATTAACCTGCTTCTGGTCAGAAACAAAGACAGCTTTCTAAGCTGAATGACACACACACACACACACACACACAGAATTCCTCCTGGTGCATATGCACGCACACACACACCTCTCTATCCCTATTCCCCAATTTCTTTCCAGGTCTTTCACACACAGGGCGAACTGTCTTCTAATGACCATGGTCCATTAGGTATCAGCCCCTTAAATCACTTTACTACTGTGGGAAGACATGCTACCAGACAAGGTTATCCCCCGTCAGTGCAGCTAACACAGGCTAATCTAGTGAGGAACTTGGGAGCAGGATAAGCTGCAATATATAGAGGTCTTGAAAGCTGATCCCTTCGGGGGTGGGAAGAGAAATATCCCCTGGGGGGGTTTAGCAAAACCCGGGAGATGACCACAAAACGAAAAAAGGACCTTCAGCGAGTGGCCCGCTTGCCAGTGACTGGATAGCCTTCTAGCTAGCTACAGTGTCATATGCACCCTTCATGGCCAGTTGACATTTAAAAATAAAATCCCCAATGTGACATTGGCATGGTTTAGCTGAGCAGACCAGGGGAATTCAAGGAATTTCCGTTCTTTTTTATTTATTTATTTATTTTTTACTGGGAACTCGCATAATAGAGACATTTTTGCTTTGTGGCAGAATCATAATTCAGCATGCGGTTAAATTACCATCAAAATAGTCTTATCTGCTGGGTCTACCCTGCAACTGGGCAGACATTCTTTTAATGTCTGAATGAAGCATTCCCAGAGGTGTGGGAACACCGAGTACAAGGGCTGTCTAATCCCCTACAGTACGCAACTAACGGATGTATGGGCTAATTGATTCAATGGCTTTTTATAAGCTCACGCAAACCATCCGCAACTATTTCAAAGTGGTATATGTGACATGGTATATGAGACATGGCTAAGAAACAAATCGTTGTTTGTGGTTGGACAAAGATGGTTCACAAACCCATTTCATTTCCCGTGGGAAAATGTCTGGTGATGGAGCTGCATAAATACAAATAGACGCCAGCCAAAAAGTAACCGCATATAAAAACCACTAATAGATAATAAACACACCATTGTCCTAACCCCATCATCAAACTCTATAAACAATAAATATAGTATTATATAGTATTGGTTAAAGCATATAAAAGCATATTTATCCTGGGAACCCATTGAGTCCACCTGCCTCTGACTGTTGGGTAGCAACGAATAGTAATTCAAATCTAGCCACGTGCTGCTATGACTAAGTGCCAACTTGTGTACATATGGCAACACAAGGTGGGTGAAGGTCACAGTGATACCAGCATGCGCTCATGATAATGCCAGAGCCTCCATTAACAACCTATGAGGAGGAAACACATGGTCGTTGTAAGAGTCTTACTGACTAATCTCTTCTAATTGGATGCTGGAGGCTGAACCATGCCGTTGTGATAGTCTGTGATGGTGTCTTAATGAATAGAGTACTGTGAATTGTCCGGCGTTACCCTGGCACGGTCCCCATGCTCCAGGGAACTTGTATCGTACTACCAAAAATATACCAATGAGCATGTTGCTGTTGCATTAATCGTTCCTCGCATAACAGCAATTCCAGATTATTCTAGAGCCATGCTAACCTTACGCGCCAGATGGTTTGTTACAAACTTGGAAACTGTTTGGAAAAGGGCAGGCACAAAAAATACATGACAGGTGAATGGATGAACCATCTGTCTATCATCGTCCATCACGGGATAACGTCACACCTAAAGCACGGCCGTAGCTGCCAGTAGTTCCTCATTGGACGCCGATTCTTCTGAACCACTGGTGGTTTGGCAACAAGCGCATGAACTGGAAGCCTGGCAAGATGGATTCTCGCATGATAAGAGCCACGCCGTGTTCAGTTAATAGAAAAAAACAAGGTTCCATGACGGTAAGAAACGCAGTAAAACAGACTTTGGACAAGCTAGCAGAGAGGTGGAGGACTACACGGTGGTCGGAGGGTCAGGCCTCCATCCTTCACTGGGGCTTACGGCAATCAGCTCCAGCCGACTCAACCCCTTATTGGGGATTACCAGGGAGCTGTGATGTAGGCCACCGCATCAGTCAGTCACCATCTCCTCATAATCCAAACCTCATCCCCCAATTCATGAAAAATTTGAAAATTCAATCTAAAGGAAAAAGATAAAGAGAACATATCTCCACCACCACCCCCCGCCCCCCTAAAAAAGTGCTGGGGAAAAAACACCAAAAAGAGCTACTTGCTTGTTCTGAATATTGGCCAGGTAATCTCTTCTTTAAAACTTCACCATCTGGCCTGTAGTGTGTTCTCAGAGCTGTACTCTACATCCATGGGTTTGGGTTTCAATGATATCCTCCCAGCTGCATCTTGCTTTTTCAGCAGATGGTAGAGAGACAATGGCACTACTACTACTACTTCTACAGTCTTGCCAGTGTAGCCTAGCATCAGCAACAATGCACTCAATCTAAAAGGTCTGAAAAGGGAGTCCAGTATGCGAACAGGCCTTATTCAGACACCAGAGCAGATTTTAGGGAGGACTGTGTCATGACCTAAATGGTATGGGGCAGGAATCCCCTCTACATGAGCGTACAGTGTCCAACAAGCCAGCGTCCTCCCCCAGAAGAGTGGGGGAGGACCTAAAGCTGAGATGATAGCGACTCAAACAGTGGAATGTTAGAGACCGACAAAAGCATGTTCGGCGAGATCGAAGCCTCACCTTGCAGAAGGCACATCACAGCTACTTGAGATAGTTGTAGATGGACAACTAACGTTCTCGGCATTCCACGCATTCCACTGGTCCTCAGCAACGCTCAAAGGTGAGCAACGTTCTGCTGGACTGGACTGCCAAATTCACACACACAACTTGATTTTCTGTCTAAAGAAAGCGCTGATTCACAATACTTCATATAGAGCAGGTGTGTTGCCTACCCAGATAAGGACTGATTAAAACCCAGGTTGGCCAAAAACTCATCCAAGTTTGTGTCATTTTCTATCATTATCCTTCTATAATTTACGAAGCAATGCTTCCGTGAGGTAGCGTTGGAAGTGCACACAGCCACACGCCCTTGAGACGGCACAAGCTTACTGGGCTCGGATGGAAGGAAGTGCTCCGTACAATAAACCATCTGTGACGCTGATGCTTATGGATTCTCATGAAGAGGCAGGCCCCAAGAGTACAGCGACACACACACAGAATAAACAGCATTAACATTATGTTGCATTGCCCCTCGCGCTTGAGCAAGTAGGGAAAGAATGCTCGCTCATCCTATTCCGTCTGCCAGATTTTCCTAGCAATGTTTTCGACTGGCAGCCAACCAATCGAAAGCTCAGGCTACTGGCGCCCAAAAGGCCTTAAGGGCTAGTCTGCGTCAGGCTATACAGTAGCATATACTTCTTTTATATGACTGGAAGAATGTCTCAAGATGGTGCAGTAGGTAAATTAAGTAAATTACACGCCATTAACTCAAGATTCTTGCAAAGGCTGTAAGCGGCCTCTTCGTCGTTGGCTATCGCAATTGTGTGTGTGTGTGTGGGGGGGGGGGGGTTCTAGTACGAGCGAGTAAGGCTTAACAGAAGTGGTGCCAGTGCTACCAACAGACGCGTGCGTTACGCAAGCGGAGAGACGGCATTGTGGAAAGGGTGGAGGGACGGAAGAGAAGACGCTGGGAGAGGAGAGACAGCCGGAGAGTACAAGGACAACAATAATGCAGTGTGGGGCGCTCTCGCATGAGAGACGTGTGTGTGTGCGCGCGACAGTCACTCGCTTGTTTATGAAGTCCATTGTTGACAGACATCTCACTGGGCCAGTGAGCGGCCCCCGCCCCAGATCGAAACTAGAACCATTGGG
>JAODLI010027355.1:0-20474 GCA_027575585.1 Percopsis omiscomaycus | reverse complement strand
CGGTGGGTTCGGTGAATGCGCGTATGAAACTGGTGGGGTTCAGTACATCCAACAAGGTTAAGAACCACTGCACTAGAGGTAGATATGCTAAGTACATTGAGTTGCATTGTAAGATCACACAGTATATCACATTTCTTCAAGTGTAATTGCTAAGAACAAATCAATACACAATACACTTTCTACCTTCAGAGAAGAAAAAAAGGCTTTTTATTGCATCTTGTTGAGAACGTATTTGCAGTTGTTGCCCACAGGCTTAGTTCATTATTTTCAAATAGCTCATTTCACAGCAATCTGATTTGGTGTTGAAATATTATTTGCGTTCCCCAGTACAAGATCAAACTGTTCCCGGTGGCAGTTCTATAGGCTGTGCCACCTTTTTTGTTTGTTTGTTTACTTCATTTACCAAATACAATTTCTCACTCTTGTATTGACTGACTGAGCTGACAGGAAGCCCAGCAAGAGCTGTGTGTGGTGTTCCTGTGAATTCTCCTGAGGTGTGTTATCGTCACGTTAACAACATATTTAATAACATGCATCTTTCCGCATAGAGAAAAATTGTTATGAAAAAAACCAGGGCTGACAAAAAAGAGTTGAACCTACCTTAATAATAATAATATTATTAATAATAATAATAATAATAATAATAATAATAATAATATTAGGCCTACATTCAATTTTGAATGCGCTTTTCATTTGAAACAATCACAACAAACAATAAAAGTATGTTATTAATCATTTTAAATATTTAAGAAAATCATGGAAAGGCATTCCTTAAAAGATATGTTTTTAGTCAGATCCAAAAGATCCCAGAGTCTGAGGTGTCTTTAAAAGAACAGTGAGCGAGTTCCAGAGGCGAGAGGCAACTGAGCTAAAAGCCCAATCCACAATGGAGTGGAGCTTTGTCCTGGGAACCTGGAGGAGGTGAAGAGTGCGCTGCAATAGTCCAGTAGCAGTAAGGGACCTTCAGAGATAACGACGCTTTCAATGTGACTCATAGTCTTAATAATGAGGTCTGCATGGTATATTTGTTCCTATAATATACCTCCGTTATTTTACAGTCTGTGTCTAGCACTGACAACCTTACACAAGTGTTACGTAAAATCAATAGTTGTGTAAAGCCAGGTTAACTGTTGGGAAAGGCAAATCCATAAAATAAATTCCATGTAACTTAGGTATAGGTTAAACACTCAAAACATAACACTCAAATAAGTCACATTCCCATTTACATGCCAAAGAAATACATTCCTATATCCTTCATCAATTCCTTGTTCTATATTTTCTCTTTACAAGGTTGTGGTTGGTAGCTTAACTGTGGTGTTGTCAGCAGCTGCATTTAATCAAAAGAATTACAGCATAATGAAGATTCAGTACCTACTTTCCTGGTTCCATCCTCGCTGCTGTGACAAAACCCTCCACTCCAGTCAATCAGCGTCATTGAGACATACTCGCCTCCAAGTAGCCCCTCGTGATACAGGCCTCCAAAGTCAACATTTTTGGACTAGCGCGCCTTTCGACATCTTCCCTGCATCATTCTTCAAATTGTATTCGTTTTTACCATTTCTTTTCGTGCGCTCATTGCACATTTAACAGAACAAGCAATGAATCATGACAAGAGAGGAAGAGATATGCAGAGATCGAAAACACACACCAGGGTAAGGTTAGATTTATGTGTCCTTCGTTTATGTGAATTCAGGCTCTCTGCTATGACGACTGTCAAGCTGAATAGCCGTCTTTCAATATAAAGTGACCGTGGTGCCAAGGACTCATCCTCTACGTTTTCTCTGCCTTTCTCTCCCTCTTATTTTTCACAAAAGTGTTCCATTTCATCTTTTCAGACGCTAATTAAAAAGGCACAATAGAATCTCACAGTATTGTCAAGCCAATTCCAATATTGTAATAATATACACATTGCATTCAATTGTAATAGTGACTTTTACCACATTGCTTTGCTACCATCAATTGCTTATAGTAATTCAACTCAGACTGTTAATTGAGACTTGAAGGTACACCCCTCCGTTTGTGTCTGGAGGTACTCTCTAATCCTCCCCCTACAATGTTCATTGGCTCACATCCTCTCTACCCCTCCTCATACAAACATGTGGAGAGGACATTACTCATATATATATTTAAAAACATAATCATTAAGATGGGGAGAAAAGTTGGGGTTTTGGGGGTGCTATAACAGCAATTCCATTTGCTTTTTAAACCAGTTAATATTGGGTAATGTATTAATGAGTAATGTGGGTTCATGTATTTCCCAGGAAAAGTTTACCAATGTAAAAATATGTTTTTTTTCCACGGCCTTTTCATTTGTCACCAAAGTTGTTGTAAAAGCAATGTAATGAGAATTTGATGGATTATCACTAACACTGTACAATTCCTTTATACATTTGCCCATCAACTGATTATTTATTTTTAACACCTGAATGGGATTTCAGCTTTTCTGTTGTGTATTTCCTGTCCCAGAGTTTTAAAGACGAGCATCATTCAAGGTTGATATAGTACAAACAGACTAAGAAATGAAAAGGAAGGCTATAGACACACTGGCTAAATGCCAAAATCATTATCATGTTGAAAGGCTGTAAAAATGTTAGCATGCAGACACCATTTATTGCACTTCAACTGATTACCCCAGTCTCTGAAGCTTCTTTGCTCATTTACAATAAAAAGGTCACTATCTGTTGATGTCTAAAAGAAAGGCATAGACATTTTAGTACAGTTTAGTACTAGTGAAAATGGGACAGCCACTATTATAAATAGATAAAAATTCCCAAGTTGCCCTGTTCTTTCATCACCGTATATTAAAGTCCCTATAATATGAGAGCGTGGGGGAAGAGATAAATCAGTAGTGTCAAAACTTTAATCAGATAACAGATAATACTAAGATAATTCTATAGAGGGTAACAAAAATGAAAAACAACCAGCCAACAGCTGCTGGCTGGATTAAGCTGTTGAGTAACATTTATTATGTACCATTATAACATCTGTGAGATTGTACAGCACTGATCAATGGAGGAATTACAGCATACAGCATTTACCAGGATTGCCTCTAGAAAATGTTTCCCTATGTTGCTCACAGCTGCATACTGCACACAACATGTACTGGAGCACGTAGCTATGGAGATTTACAAGTTAAGGCCATTTCCCACCGAACATGTTTTTGTAGTCCGTAATAATTCACACAAAATAATAGAAATACAAACACATAGTGGCAATAATTCGGAACAGATTCGGTATTGGCATTTTTCATTGTGTTTAAAATGATGGCATCCTATTTTATAAAAAGAGCCAGCCGGTGGAGATGCTGAAAAAAAGAACAAGAAGTGATATTTCACAACTCACTGGGATCTTCACAACGTGAAGCTAAATGATTGATTTCACAAATACCAAACATAGACACACCAACTATAGAAAAGTTGTGTGTTATGTACGGTAGCACCCAGCACTAAACTAACCTAATGACGGCAGGTTATCACATCAGCCTCGAACTGCCTGCAGATACTTTCCAGGGTGAAGTTGGTTTTATATTGGTTGATATTTGAAAACCAATCAAGCTACATATCCACCTCCCACTATGAAGCTCACCCTTGTCGGATACTTTCCTGCTTCAACTCTTGGTGCAACGTATTCTCAAAGGCCATCGTGTTTTGCTGATATTACAGAGAACTATGAAAGGTTGTAGTGTCTTAAAATATTTCAAATTTGTGTGTCGCGTTCAGTTTGAAGATGTTTTTAAGAAGAGTCCATCCAATAGTTACACTACACTAACCAATTCCCATCAACCATTCACAAATTAAGTGAATTATGATCCTTTTTCTCAGCCAGTCTTAGTCTTAATGCAAAGAAACAAGATACACAAAATGGATCAACACCTCCTTTTTGTGGGTGTTAAACTAGTGGCACAGAGGAGTGAAAAGTCGCAGCCTTGGGAGCTTAGAGACCATCTCTGCTGTCAGCTGGATCTAGAGATGATGTGGAAGAAGTGTAGCGTGCAGGGAGGTGCAGGAATCGATTGTACCCTCCAGTAGAAACAAAAGAATCAGAGGAACAACAACATGGCTGACGATCCAGACACTGCAACAGTTCAGACATGAAGCGTTGAGATGGAACCACAAGTACTTGTATGCGTTTTCTCAATCATTTGATCGCTACCCGAGTGTTTCTGGAATGTGTTTTGTGTGACATATGCATTTCATGGATGACACTCATTTGGAATTCTGTTGAATATATCACCAATCTGTTTAGTTTCTCTAGCTTGTTCCTATTTGTTTTTACTACACCACTACTAAAAAAGAAAATGGAAATACCTGTCTATAAGTTCTAATACTACTGAACTTATACACATATCAGCTCAGAAAGGAGACTACAATGTAAATCGTAAAATTCTGGAAAGCTTTTTGATAGGAAGGGGAACACAGATTTTTCAGTCTGGAGGCAAAGGGAGACTGCCGGTCAAGCAGATCTACATCTAGTCTAACTTCTCACTGTATTTGCATGTGTTTCAACAGAATTGAGAACAGTGAATGAGAAAAATGTTAGAGAAACATTACTATAAATTGCTGGCCTGAAAGCGACATTTATTCCTATAGGCTGTTGCTCTATCCTGAGAGAATTGAGAGAGACATTCAACCTGGTTTGAAACACATTTAGTTCCTCGGCACAGTGTCTCTAATCACCTCAGTGTTTTATCTGGAGATAATTAGAAGTTCCTGTAAGAGGATGTTAGGCAGAGTGCATCTCTTGGCTTGTCACAGTGCGTTTGCCAGGCTTGTGTCTCCCACAGGAGTAGTTTATTGAGTACAGCTGGCCTGTGTCTTGAGAGCTATCTGAGGTGGATCTTTGATATCCGTCAGTCTTCTTTGAATCAAATCGCTCTATTACAGCCATTTTCTCTGGGTGGGGCACTAAGCCAGACTTTTTATCTTGTGCGCCATGTAATGTCTAATCTTGCCCTCTGCCACTTTTATCCAGATGGCGGCTGTCTTTCAAAGCCCCCTTTTCCTTCTCCTTTCTCAAACACTTTCTTAAAGTCTGCCGGTGTGTGTTGGCAGCTACCCTTGGTGCCCTTCTGCCCCACTGAAGGGTTATTTCAACGGTCCTTTGCCCTTTCAGCAGGTGACCTCTGTGTACCTGCAGCCCTCCTTCTCCACTCACCATCCTTTTTACTTAGGAATGGAGTCCCTAATGAGTGTTTATAGTCTAGCACAAGACCACCAGGGGCAAAGACCTGCACCTGTAATGCCAACATAACAAAAATGCTGAAAGAGGTCATTTCATCTAAGGCCAAATTGAGCTGCTCTGGCAAATGGGTGTTTCCTTGCCACCCCATTGGCCATGGTGTGCATAATAGTGAAGGCCGCCCCATTAGCAGGCAACCTGTCAGTAACCTTGCTAGAGCATTACAGACTGCAAACAAAGCTCTGACCTGCCTGAACTGAAATGAGAATGGCTCTGGCCCTCGGATCTGCCCTCGAGGCACAGGAAAAGGTATAGCTGTCGTGTTAGAGGCAGCATAGGTCTCACTGCCCCTCTCAACACGTCTTTAATCATTTTGTAATCATTAAAGCCTCCAGCCTTCTCACAGAGCAAATCCCCCTCGTTATATTTATTTCTAGAATGTTCAGGGAAATCACTACAGTCAACAACAAATTGTTACAGCACTGAAATCTCCAGGGAAATGTGTGAAAACCTAATTGCCCTACGCAAGTCTATAAAACCAACTGCTCTAAATTTTATTTTTTAAATAAAGAAGCAAAACCAGACTAGATTTACATTTTCTTTCTGTGCTGACAAAAATTACCAAGGTGACAATCTCATTATTGTTTTTTTTACATGTGGGCAGCCTAGATAATATACTCCAGTTTGACAATTATATGTTTTATATATGTTTTATATTATACCTTATAGACCTTATAGCCGTGTTGGCTATATTCACTATAGAGTGAGTGGGAGGTGTGCTATCCTTATCTAAGGTACCTTTCTCCACTCTGCATATAGCCTTCTCCCTCGCTGCTATTAAAGATTAAAATGTATATAAGGCTTCTTTAAGAAACCACGTCTGGACTGGATCGTCACTGACCTATCCTACCACTCCCATAACTATAGCCAATCAAAGTATTGCACCAACTCAAATTATTATTCAGCTTGAAAGGAGAAACAGACCCAAATGGTGGTTGGAAAATGGAATGATATGGGGTCTATAAAATATTTTTCATTTTGGCTAATTGCAAACATGCCACAGGCACTAATAAATGTCAGATGATTTTATGAGTCACTGTATCGTTGTCATTGCAAGTCAATAGAAAGCATATATATATATATATATATATTTATTTAATATGCTTCCTGTATAAACATTAAATTGTGGTAATTTTGATTTGTGAATAATAAAAAACGGCAAATGGCCTACAAATTGTATTGTGTATTATTTTATGCATTTTATCACTTGCATAAATCTATTGACCGCCTCTGAAGGTCTAAAGATTCATTTATTGAGTAGGATTTAAATCGTCTGTATGAAGACAGATTGTAGGCTATATAGCTCTAGTAACCTCGGTTCATCCAGCTGTGAATGAAAAACGCCTGGTCTGAGCTGTTTGTTATTCCAGAGCAGCCCAGAAAGCTGGACTAAATGCAGCTTAGAACCGAGGACTATCGCTGCTAAAAGCCAACCTCCTGTGCTCGAAAAGACAAATCCACAAGCGGCAGTGAAGTTTACTGCCCATAGATTGAGGTTCATTTTCAAAAGAAACAGCTTAGAAATATAAATATGAAGAAATTATGTTCAAATGCAGCGTTTTTACGTTATACTAATAAAGATTTTCACCTCTGTTGCAACGCCCCTCCCATTGGGTGTAAAAATACAGCATGTATGTATATCTCAGGTCTCAACTGTTCACTCATTTACTTTTGTTATTGTGGCCTCCATTGGGTGCTTTGTTGGGAATGTCAGACTAAAATTATTGATGGATGTAAACTATGTAAACTATGTACACTGCTATGGTTATTTATTACATTGTGGCCCTGAGCCACTGCATACAGTATAGGCTACATATACTGTAGAAATATGCTTTCTCTAATGGTCGATGGCATCTTGCCTCAAAGCAAAAAATTCATACAAATATATAATGCTTAGAGTAAATAATCCATCACTATTTCTTTACAATATACAGTTTATAGTACATCACGGATGGACAGTAACGAAGTACATTTACTTGTGTACTGTACATAAGTACATTTTTCGAGTATCTGTACTTTACTTGAGTATTAATTTTTTTGGAAACATGACTTTTACTTACTTACTATTATTGTACTTTTAACTCCCCTACATTTCTATGAAGGTTCCCGTTACTCATTACATTGAAGCATAGCTTTGAAGTCAGCGGATTCATTTTCTTTTCTTTTCTAAGATGTGATATACTGTGTTCGTCACAGGAGAAAAACCAATCACAGTTAACTACTCTCTGTCAGTCAAGTTCAAAGTGCTTGCTGCATTTTTTGAACATTTTAATTTGAACTTGGCGTTGGTAATGATGATGGCTATGGCAGATAAAGATGACGGCTCCTCATCAGAGCACCCATGGCCATATCTGTCCATGTTTGAGATTGTTTAAATGAAGAAAGATTCATATTGTTTCAAATGTTTGCTCTTGTTGTTGGGTGCAGGATAGTCTAGTGTTGGGTGTTGGACTCCTAGCCGGAAGGTCTACCTGTAAGAATCCTTGAGCAAGATGCCTATCCCCTATCTGCTCCATGTAATTGTAAATCGCTTTGGATGAAAGCATCTGCTAAATGACCTAATTGTAATTGTAAATAAAAAAATCAAAACAACAATGACTGTCCTTTTGTCAATTCACTTGTGGTTCTGTAGGCATTTCTATAGGCTTTGTAGCATATTCTCCAAGCTTTATATTATACAGGCTCTACAAGCAAGTCAGTGCATGCAGTAGGTTGTTTCAGAGTCATTAGGTTCTGGCAGCAATACAACAATGTGATGACATTAAAAAGAAAATGTACTTTTGAATACTTGAATTCAGTACCTTAACTCAAGTAAAAATTTCACTGAACAACATTCACTTGTATTGGAGTAATATTTGACCAGGAGTATCTATACTTTGACTCAAGCAATGGACCTTTGAGTACATAGCATTACAGTTTATTGAAACAGAAGTTAAGAAATGTTGAGCTGCATACTCAAGATATGATAATTCATGGGAATAATTCCAGAAACCAAATTAGCATATGCAAAGCCGTGCGAGTGTTAACGCAGTAGCTTTGCACACATACACACACACACACCAGTGTGAAATACCACAGCCTATAATGGGAGGTTATTCATTTTCAACACACTTTCTGCACTGACACTTCATTAGGTTGATCAATGTCTTGGTCCCGAGCAAATATGTTTGGCACAGTGGCTTAGAGGTCTTAGAGCTTACTACGCCATGCAGTAAGAGACGGCCACTAAAATAAGACCTGAAGCTGCCACAACACGTCAAGGTTAGAGAGGGCGGTAAATCAAGATCGATCACATTAATGTTAGTGACTCATAGCACCTCCTGCAACCACCAGCGCACCATGAGAAACACCTGCCCACCCCCAGGCACCCAGACTGCATTGTCAGCCCCCAAGGTCCATCTGGAGACGGGCACAGCATGATCGAAGGCATGACTCTTTTCAGCTCTCTCCAATTTGAACTTGCACTAGTTGCAATCTTTGAGACTTCGCCGTCTCCAAACCCCCCTGAAGCCTGTTTGTAACTAACATGTGAGGACAAGACATTGATAATGTATAATGTGGCATTTATTTAAGAGCATTTATTTACAATTTTTATTGCAAAATCTGTAAAGGAACTCCCTAATTCTGGATGGTATAGCCGATATGAAATGGTGATAAATCAGCTTTTGGAATTCTATATTAATGTGAATATTACACAATTGTTACTGTCTATCTGCATAAAGGTCAAATGTGTATCAGAAGGTCAAAGCGCGGCAACCGGGATCGCACAAGCCCCTGTGGCCGCCCCCATGACACCAGACATTGTCAGAAATAATCCACTAACCTTTAGCTATGCAATGGCCACGCTGGATGCGAATGTCTGTTGACAGTTAGCCTCAGTGCGGTGTCTCATCCATGACTCTACAAACTCACTGAGATGAGCTTTGGCGAAAGAGGAGCTTTTCACTGGTCGCAGGCAAAGCTTTGGCCAGTACCTTTCAAGATGTCAGCTAAAACTGCTGATAAAAACATTTAAATGCGCCCCTGAAAGGTAATCCGTTCGGAAAGTAAAAGTGAGCTCTTTCCACACTTATATAATGTTACATAATGGACTTACATAATGCAACAGTAGACCTAAGCTTGTTGATCCTAGATTGCCAACATGATATACAACCAATACTAAAGTGTGTTGTGTGCTAAGAAAGCTTAAATTAGAGCAACAGTGAGAATTGTTTACTTCAAGAAAAAATCCTTTACCCACCAGACACTACAACCAGACTGACGTTAGCTAAACCACAAGTGATCTCACTTCCTGATGACTGGATACTCCCAACATCAGTTGCATTGTTAAAAAAAAAATCTCTGCCACATATGCCTATTATTTACAGTTATTTAACATCTTATTTGATGTGTTCTATAGATGCAATAGTGTCCATTAGGGAACACAATACGACGTGAGTGTCAAAGTGTTGGCGTGAGGCGGTCTACAGTGGATCTGGAAACAGGGCAGATGGGAGTAATGGGCCGTGCCCAGGCACATCTGAACTCTAATAAAGAAGAAATTACCCCTCTGGTGATATCACACACACACACATACACACACGCACAGACACACACACACACACACACACTTACAAGTATCACAAGGAGCAGATAGGGGTTAGGCAACTTGCTCAAGGATGCTTACAGGTAGGCCGGCTCCGGGGCTCAGAGTCGAACCCCCAGACCATTAGACTAACCTGCCCCCACATAAATGTCATACATGAGTTTTCCTTCAAGTGAGGCCATCAGTGACATGTTGCCATCCCACACGGCCTGTACAGGCCTACATGGTGGTACATGGAGGCTCCCCTCTACGTCTCTGACAGAATGTCCTCACTCACACGGTATTGGCCGGTAAGCGCTGAGTGACAGGTGTGCCTTGGTGTACTGTATCCTTCTGCCACCTCAAGTTACATGTGAGCCGGTTCTATGTGGTCTATTGTCCGCCCTGACTACCCGTCCTCCATCATCAGGGGCCAAGTCGATGGTTCTCCATTGTCAGGTGTAGACAGAAAATGTCGCTGTATTAAAAAAACTTGTCTCAAGGCAATGCAGCCTGTTTTCCTGAGCACTAATGATTTTTTTTTGTTTGTTGTTGATTTTTTTTGGGGGGGGGGGGGGGGGGGTATTAGGGCTGTCGACAAGACCGTCTTAGTGGAGTTTAGAAAAGATGTAGCTCTGTTTGGTAAAGACCGAGACAGGGGGAAAAACGTGTTACTCCTCTACAACCGAGCCTAATCTAGGATTTTAGCTGGTGGCAATTCAAATGTTATTAGTCAATGCATAGTTACTAAACCAGTGATTAAGTGGTTAGCTCACTGTATGCTGGCATTGGTTTTTAGTAAACATGTAGCTCTAGTCCTAAACAATAAGATAAGGTTAGAGTTACTCTGGTCAGTCTGAGATTTCTGTTGAGCATATTGCACAAGCCTGCACTGGCATGTCACTGGTGATGAAATCCGATGGCACCCTGCATACATCGTGTTATTTCCCCGCCATGTAATTTTCATCTTGGAGTAATGTTCACTTGAACATTTTATGTCTATTTCCACAAAAGTCCGCTAAAGCGCATCCACAGTTACAGCTGTTCGATGTAATTAATTGGAATACTATTGCCAAAAATACTATTACCATTTTCTCTCCCAGAAGAGTGTAAACGGTATGTGTGTATGTGTGTGTGTGTGTTGGGGGGTTATATTATACATGATACTTATTGTCAGTACCCGCACGTCTCACTGGTGGACAGAAATGACAGGTATGAGGTCGGAAAGAGAGATTGGATATTTGATAGCCAGACGCAGCTTACTGGCTAGTTTAATGGGAGCCATCTGCCAGTAATAGGCCTCAGTCTGGGCATTCGCTTCACATGGCACACTCTCTCGGGTAGCGAGAGGAATGCAGTACATGTTGTGACATTAACTGGGAATTAACTGGGAAGGACATATCCATGTCCAAACGGTTGAATTATGGCTAGTAATGTTGCAGAAAAGGTTTCAGTTAATTAATTTCAATCAATTAACTAGAGATGTCCCGATCCGATCCTTTCAATATTTATAGCTGCCGATTCCGATCCGATACTATATATTTAAATTAGGGATGTCCCGATCAATTCTTTTGGTATCCCGATCCAATCGTTCCATTCAACATTTATAGCAGTGTTACCTACATTTGTGCATTTGTATTTATTCATTACCAAGGTAAATAATGGTATATTAAACTGAGATATTAAACATTTTTGTAGCGTCTTGTACGTTTTGGCGTAGTACTTAGGACTAGATGAGCATTTAGGCATTGGCCAAGGGTATAAGTATATATATGTAGATATAAGTATATATATGTATACGGTATATACAAATGTACATATACACACACACTCAACAATATAGTATTATTGTTGAGTATACAAGGAACATAAAGCCATATGCCCATATACAGTATGTACCATGCATGAGCAGTACATAGGGATAGTAAATGCTAATAACTGGATTAGCAGAATGCAAAGGAGCGATTGTGGTGGAAGTTATGTGTCTTTATATATTGCCACTCTATTTTTTTGTCCACCTCAGTTTAATTGAATTTCCCGGACATAAATCCAAATCCCACCTTGGATGTTTAGGGCCTCTGTGATCTATCCCAGAATCAGAACACCGATATCTGTCGCTTACATCCTCTGAGCTACTGTACAACTGGTTAGCCCTTATTAATGAAAGAGTGTCCAAAAGATCAATGACATTTTCTGGTGAGAGAACTCATTCACATGTGTTTGTAGCTTATAAATCCCCTGTTTGCAACTCCACAAGGTTAAAAGACGAAGAAAGATTAGCATCGGTGCTAAATGCCTGACAGATGCATTTTTTCACTAACCAGTGGTGCCATCCAACAGGGTTTTATCAGGTGCACACATGAAGAGCGGTTTGTTTGTTAGTTTGTACAAAACCCCTTAAACATCTTCTCCTCGGCGCACATTATCCATTGTGATCACGGTCTAAAGCAGTGGTTCTCAACTGATCTAACCTCACACATTTGTACTTGGTCATTAAGTCCCGACCCAACAATAAATTAAATTACGAACCATTATAATTTATTTGACGAAACAATTTGTGCAGTAATCCACAATGTCTAAATGTGCTGTTCAAAACACCGATGCACCTTTCAAAATATAAGTTCTGTAAACGTACAAAATTTAAAGTTAGACTTTTTGAGCCGAAGCCCATGTCCGTGACCCACTTCACGCTACCTACTTTTGGATCGGGGACCCACCAGTTGAGAAACACTGGTCTAAAGGATAGGCTACTGTTTGCCCACTTGCAAGTGTAATAAAGAATTTGTCATATAGAAATTCAACAACATATACAACCAATCACCAATCCAGTAACAAACAACAATGATTAAAAAGGTGATAGCCTACATGTACAATACAAATAGAGTAATTCAAGGAACAATTCCAGAAAACGCTCCAGGTCATCATTAATCACCAGAGGCATGCAATATGCAAGCTTGCCTTTTTCGCACAAAAGTAATTACAAAAACCGACCATCGCTAATACGTTAAAATCTGGCAACAAGCAACCAGGAAAAGCAGTGACATGTTACAAATGAATAATACAAAAGGCTTTTGTATTATTACAAGCTCTTGCTTATTACAGGCTCTTGCTTGGGAATATTATAATATAATAAAACAATGTTGACCAATAGTTGTGTAGGTCTAAAAGGTCAGGGGAAGCTATGCTTTGGCAAGCAATGCTGGATACACTGATCAAAAGTTTCATAAACCTAACTATTAACTAAAAGAGAATTGCTCAGATGTTAAACAATTATCATTGTCCTCATGTTGTCTGTTTTGCACTCAAAGCACAAAAAAAACAACAAAAAAACAGAGAATGGCAGATTCAAGTCTTTTTAAAGATTCAAATCATTTCACCTGAAGTGTAGAAGTGTAAATGAAGTGTAAATAGTATAAATAAAGTCTATGCGTTTTTGTTTTGTGCCGAAACATTTACCTGACCCATAATACCATGTACACAATGCAAATAACTCCATGTAGGTCACTCAATAAAAGAATTGGCTAAATGTCAAATTGTAAATCCTTATTACGGTACATACTATCCATTACAGCTTGGGTCTTGGGAACAAACCTTAGCAATAAGATTGATAGAACAGGAATCAACCATATGGGAGAAGGAACTGAGCTTTAGGCATGGAAGCTAAGGCAAGCCACTAATTAATGTGATATTTGTGAAGAAGTTTTCACATTTAATATAATTGCCTCTTTATGGGTGATATCTGTCTTTGTGTACAGAATGTGTTGCACAATTAAAAGGAACCAAACATCTTCAAGCAAGGAAGTAAAACAGCTCTCTGATGCATGTCCTGTGAATGGAAACTTTAAATGTGTGGGAAAAGAGACCCGTTGACAGTGGACTTTTTTTAAATAGATATTATTGTATAAAAAGTTTTATCGTTTCAGCAGGGATCACATTTAGCCCCTTCACCGGCAAAGTCATTTTATCAGGCGCTTTTCCACTGCAGGAACTCCGCCGTTTTAGGGGGGGCGAAACCTTTTAGGCGGTTTTCCACTGTAGGAACCATGCATTTCAGGGTCTTTTTGTGGGTAGGTACTTCTGAGTGGCCCTGAAAAGTTCTAAGCATATAAAAAATATGTATTTATTTCTTAATTTACACCAGTATTGTGCATGTGAATGTTTGTGCCGATAGAAAGTATTCTTATAGTAAAGTTCAGGGTATATAAAGACATTTATTTTCAGCAAATCTGTAAATAACACATGCTTGTGAAACAGTTTGTACATGTAGAAGACGTGGCCTAGTAATAATTCCAAAGCACTTTGGCATATGTTCTGCATACAACATAGCCAATGTGCCCTGAGGCGGGTCTGCAAGAGGAGAAAATTACATTTGAAGAGCCTAAGCGCCATATAGGCTAACAACACAAAAAGAGCAATTTAACAACTATCTCGGTTCCCTCCATGTGGATGTCTACTGTCGTTGTTTTGACGCACTCTGAATTTACGCCGCGTCTCAAAGCTGTTGCAAAGTTATTAGGCTACTTCACCTCATGAGACCGGAGGTTCCTACACCTCGATGGAAACAGAAAGGCTGAAAGGGCTGATTAGGGGTCCGTTCCTGTAAACATTCACGCAACCGGGGAAGTGCCCAGTTCCTGCAGTGTAAAAGTGCCTATTGACAACCTTAGCTCACAGTATGCCATATGCTGAAAGCAAAGGGCCTGTTAAGGGTAAAATATTTGTATATTGATTTTTCATTTATCCATAATCCAAAATGTGAAAGAGTACAATATTTTCATAAAATCTATGCCAGGTCATGGAGCAGTGAGGAGCAACAACAGAGAGCGAATCATTTGCGAATCATAAGCTTGCGAAATTTGTTACACATTTTTGAATCTTCACTTGTGAGCACAAACTTGAATTTACAAACACGGCATTCAAAAAACAAGTTTACAGAGTTTTGGCATTATCGTAATACTAGCTAGCTGCAAGTGAATTTTAGCACATGTGACTATCAATTGTCAATTATGAAAATTACTCAAACTGGCTGAGAAATGTATATTTTTAATTGAAACATGCATTTCTAATATTCTCATCCATCAGCCATCATACAATTAATAGGTCTTGCAGGGGTTTCACAAAACCTGATCATAACCAGGATACTCAAGTACCTGTAAACCCAATCACTGACACAAGTTCTAATAGCGTTTTTTTCTGTGACAAGAAAAAAGATTCAAGACCTTAACAGTGTATGACTCCTCAATTCACCCAGCAAAAATATTGTCAAATGCACCCGCAATTACACACAGTTCAACCACAGTCAATGTGAGGCTGTCCTCGTGCCAGGATTCAGTGCCAAAGTCGATCATCTTCACCACCTTGTCTCATTAGAAATGTCATCCAAGGCTTTCTTTTACAGCCAGGATTGTGTTTAGGGCGGGTGACTAGAGCAATTTTCTAATTCCCATTTGGTCTGTCCCTTTCAGCAGAACACAACTGCACGACTGCTTTGCATGCTTCTGCTGTCTGCGTGTGTGTGTGTGTGTGTGTGTGTGTGTTTGTGCCTTTCTGTCTGCTTGTTAGTTACACAAGCTGATAGCTTTATACCTCTCTTCAAAAGCGAGAGCAGAGGTTTAAATCTATGCTCGCCAGTCCAGTGAGACAGTCTACATGAAAGATAACAGCGAGACAAGCCATTCAGGGAACGCAATACTCTGGTTATATTTAACATCCCCTTTATGCATAGAGGCTTAGCTAAATGGAAGCTGGCAAGTGAACTTGTCAAGGCTCTGGTGATAAATGTGTTTTAGAGAGTCAGGGGCTGCCTACAAAGCCATAACACTCATTGGGGCCACTCATTAGGGTATGAGTATTAGCCCCGGACTGTCTCACTTCCGTGTCCCAGAGGGCGTTAAGATTAAAGGCAGGGGTTGGAGCTAAGTACAGGAATAAGGTCACTTCGAGTGCTGACAAGTCATAGTCCAACCTGCAAGGCCGGCGGGCCGACCATTATTAAAAAAAAACACACATGAACTTTCACATATTCTGATTTAGGTTTTGAGGTAAAAATGCATTATGTGTAGAAAGCAGTTCTCGCACAGCAACCCGATCAATATTGGAGGGAAGACTCATTCAAATTCATTTCAAATCAATTAACTCTAAGTCAATTAAAAGACAGTTGACAAATGGAGGAACATTATGGGAACCTCAAACAAAGTGCTGTTAGGGCCAATAACACCGTTGTCTTTAAACAGGTGTGAGACATGAGCCAAAGGGATTGGCTGCGAGTTAAAATTACAACTTGACAAAAGCACATGCAAGGTCAATATTGAAACTATCCTGCTCAATGGCAGGACATGTTCAATCATCTCAACAAAAGTTTTTTGTTGACCATTACAAAAGTTAATGTTGTCGCAGAGGATCTGTGCTACAGTATAAAGACCTATAATCTTAACTCCTCCCATGTTTTTTTTTTTACTGAGAGATGATGCGTCTGAAATATATCTGCCATCTGTGTTGACATAGACACCAAGCGGCAACATTCGATTCTTAGAAATAAAGCCAATAAGGGAAGTGCCAAAACTTGCAGTTCCTGGAATGGCCACTTGAGGCTCACTGCAAAAGCGAGTCAATCCCAATAGACCCCCATGTTCAAATGTCCAACTTTAGAGCAGAAATAAAAAACACGTTTACAGCCTGGTACAAAAAAACGGTTTTGGTCTCTAGAGCTAGTTTCCCCGTTCATGACAACTGTATGGGGAGTGAATTTTTATATAACTCATCAATTGAAATTATATTAAGCCATCAATTTATCCATCCATGAGCCGGGAGTTAGGCGGGAGTCAGACACTGCCAAGATGGCAACGGCCAGAGCCAGCACACTTCAAACCCGTTCTTCAGAAAACCTATGGGTGACGTCACGGAGGGTTTGTCCACTTATTTATACAGTCTATGGTAGACACGTAGACAACAAGGGAAAAGCAGCTCAGTCCCTGATCACAAGAAGACGTTAGGGACTGCTACATAAGTAACTTGAATTTCTACTCAAAGTTGTTAGCGTGCCTGAATAATTAATAATTAGTCCTGCGAACTCCAATATTTAGTCAGCTATGCAGCCATTTGTAGCTCAACAAGCGAACCATTGCTATAACTGATCCCACCACATCTACTGAAGTAATGGTCTTTTCCCTTAAGCTCTGCCAGTCCCTGGTTGCTTTGTTTGTCTCAGCTGAAGTGCAGTTGCAATTAATGTCCTCGATGAGTTGTGGTGGTATTTTCTTTCCTTTCACGCACATGCTTTTCCAGTTACAGAACAGCATATATAAATGATCAAACTTCCCAAGACATCCAAATGTTCTCCAGACGTAACTTTTCATCCTGCAGCCTCCGTGTGAGTGAGGAATAGCCTACATTAAAAGGTGCACTCCTCAATGGTGTTATAGCGTGGCCCAGAACCACACCTTACTGTTTATGTTTGAGGCACTGAACCCTGTTTAGTTCGTTTTTTTGATGAGCAGTGTCCCAACAGTGTAGCGAGGTTGGGGTTGGACAGCCAAGGGTAATGCAGAGCCTCTGCAAACCCATATGGTGGCTAGACCAGAGGACTTGCCCACAGTTCTCCGCCCAGCCCTTGAAGTCTTGTCCAGAAGGCTCTCATTGCCTTCTGCTGTCCAACCGTTAGGGAGAGACAGACTGTGGACAGGCCTGCCAAGCATGTGGCCTGATGGAGAGGAGACATTGGCCACGTTTGCTCGAGCCACTATTCATTCAGAGTGGAACATTTACTTGTCTTCAAGAGATATCTATAAAAAATGTAATAATATTAAACTAGCAGAAATAACAGCTGGTCCCCAGTGGTAGAAAAGCGGGGACTTTTATTTTTAAAGCTGCCAAGGCACTGATGGAAAATTCCATAATATTTCAACCTGTGCTTGCCTGAGCAACAGTCTGTGCTGCTAAGATGAGAAGGAAAGTGGTTTTCTCTCAAATTCTCTCAAACACTGAAACAAAGGTGTTGTTTTTTGTGACCACTCGCCTATTAAAGTTCAGTATATAAAAGTAAAAAAAAATAACCTTTTCATTTTCTGTCTAACAACAAGAACAGATTATGATCACTCAGTAATTGGAACAAGGGGGGTTATTACTGTAGGTCTGATTTTATTCCATCTCAGAGACTAACTCATCCATGATGCCTTCCCACAGTAATTGGCTTTATTGTTGGCAAGTGCAGAGTTGACTCCCACTATTGCTATTCTAAATTGACCAAAATTAATGGGAACTCTATAGCCTACTCTAAAAGTTATGTGATGCTACACAGAACATCCCGTGATCAAATTGATGTGCAATTATGTGTAGATTTGGCCATGTGCAGTGTGCATGCGTGTTTCTCGGATTCACATTAAAACAGAATGGTATAAATAATACCTATCAAGTGGTTTCATGGCGATTGGAGGCAATACCCTTATAGGTTTTGTGCACGTTTATAATATATATATAAAAGCACCCCGTCCAAAACGGGAGGTTTTAAAATGCTTGTGACATCACAATGATTCTTCCACACGGCATCCTTTAAAAATGCAGCTCTACATTGTCGTATTTGTGCATAACCCACCATCAGCTTCAACAACACAAACATGTCTCTAAAAGATGTCAGCTCTTTGCCTCAACACTCCTGCTCAGAGCGAGGGTCAGCTGCCAGCTTGAGAAACTATCGTGAATTATCACTCCGGTTTGGGAGAGGGGCATGCGCTGCCAGAGTTTCAAACCAAATCAGCGTTGTTTTGTGACGCAGGTTACAACCACAAGGTTTTTTTTCTAGATACAAATCGAGGAGTTTCCCTTTTGAGTTGTCATCAACAAAGGCAAATACGATAAGATGACTTAACATCAGCCAGGGAAGTAAAAGTACCATGTAAGAACTAGATTCTTCCTCAGGTCGACCGAGTACCGTGAGATACACAGGAGACATCAGAACATGTTCTATCAACCCACATAATCACACCCAAAATACACAATATTTTATACTGTGTACTGAAAACATGGATATATACATTTCTTTTCTTTTTTTATATATGAAAGAACACAAGGCTTTCAGCTTGGAGCGCTGGGAATGTAGTAGGGAGAGGAGTGAACCGGTTGATTGAAAATGTGATCAAAACAATATTGTTCCCTGCAAGCTTGCCCGCCGTCTGTTCACAGCCTGTCCAATCCCACGGAGCACTGCTAAACACAGTCGTGAAATACTCCCTCCAGCAGGCAGGCAGGCAGGCAGGCAGGCAGGCAGGCAGGCAGGCAGGCAGGCAGGCAGGCACACACTCAAATATATAGAGTCACAGATGTACACACATACACAAGTCAAATCCACATCCTAATGAGCCCCATGACCCCACTTGTGGGAGAACCTGACTTGACGTATTATGTCATATGGTACAGTGACGTCAACCTTGTGACTTTTTAATTCCATTATTGTTTATATAGTAGTGTATAGTAGTGACGACACCCCAGTGAACCCCCTGGTAATTTGGCCTAAATGTATAGCTTACCATGTCTATGTTAAAGCGTACGTTTAAAAGGGCAGTGGGCTATTCTGAAAAGACATTGCAGTGAAACCTGCTACATTTACTTTTTAAATTTGCTTTTATCAAAAGTGACTTACAATTAGTACATTTGTCAACAGTTGAACTGGTTAACCACCAGTTCAACCAGATTCACCTGCTAGCTCGACAATCTTACTGACACGGTGTTACCACATGCTACTAATTCTCTGATTAGAAAGGTCAGGCTTGCTACCAAAACAACACATTGCTACCAACTCTCTGCTGTGCACAGAAACAATGAAAAGACAGGGATGATGAGAAAGGCTTTGGACAGACAGATTGGAACTCAGCGACAGTTGTTCTAAAAAACAATAAGTGCCACTGAAGCAAAATCTCTGGGATGCTCCAGCGGAGGCAATATCACTGCTATTCTGTAGAAGTTGCAGTTTAATGGGTACGACAGCCTCATATGGTCTCACATCTCTAAATAATGTAAGTGGTCTGCATGCTGATTTCCAATGCATGCTGATATATAGTAGCAGTATATACTGTATATATACTATACTATCAAATATAGTATAATTATCTTATGTTTATGACATAAGCCCTAAGATAAGAGGTTCCGCAAGTCTAATATTGCGGAGGTGCCCGATGGAATTTTTAATTATGAAAATTAATAATTAATGAACAATATTCATTTGGAGACATATTCATACGCAAGTGTAAAAAAATACCTAACCCGTTGCACTCCTTCATCTTCTGTGTCTGTGGTGAGGAGAATGTAGAAATGCCCCCATTCTAAAATGGTAATAATCTTTGATATATTTCCATCCTGTTACCTGGCAAGTCGGTTGTACCTAAACTAAACAGTAACAGTAGGCAGAGAAGTGCTGTGTCTACTGAAAACCACATGCCCCACACAACAGTACTATGATGAAACAATAATGAAATAAGACACAGACCCGGTATTGAAGCTGTTCCAACTTATTGTGGCAGTTGATAGCAACTAGGAACACCAATAGGACTGATGTCAAATTACTCAGATGTAAGCATCTTTTACACACACTTTGCACCGATTGTCCCCCAGTTAAAGAGAAAAGTACTCTCTCTCTCTCTCTCTCTCTCTCTCTCTCTCTCTCTCTCTCTCTCTCTCTCTC
>JAODLI010027344.1:0-20474 GCA_027575585.1 Percopsis omiscomaycus | reverse complement strand
CTCCACCCCCGGGCCCGCCCATTCCATCACCCCCCCCCCCCCCCCCCCGGCCGGCTGTACCAGCGGGGCACTCGCGAGGGCACAGCCGTGTCACAGAGCGGCACGGGGGGGATTAAAGGCCGGTTTTAGAAACGCCTTGGCTCTTCCCTCGCCCCGACTGTGTCTGAGGTGAGAGAGGCCTTTTGGAAGAAAAAACCTCAAGACACCGGGTAACAGCTGTGGTAGAAAACCAGTAAAATGAAAACCCGTCGCACGGTATAGTTTGAAGATGATTGTTAGTCGTTGCTGGTTTGGGTTTCGTAAAGTGAAACACTATTTATCATAGTGTGTAGCACAACCTAACCTCACTGATAGCTTTAGTATTGAGAAAGCATAAAAAAAGCTCCTTGGGAAACATGAAGTATAATCAGACATGGTTTTATGTTTGACCAAAAATACATATAAACCATGCTTTCTTTCAGGTTTTATTCCACGAGTACATGCGTGCCAGAAATGTAAATGGAAGTAAAATATTGTAGCTGCCTGTTTTCGGGTAATGAAGACGCACGTTGTTTTCCATTTTTGAAAATCTAGGTTGAAAATAAAGTAAGCCTATCCTTCAGTTATTACGTGCTTTTGTGTGCTCATGCATGCAAAAGCGTGTGCATTTTGATGGCCTGTGCGCATCAGACACATGCCTGAATGTTAATTAAGGATTTTAAGCCTGTTATGTAATATGGACCTCCCTCTCTTTCTGCTTTCCTCCTTCCCTCTTCCCTGTAACATGCTGTCTGTTTCTATCTCTCTCTCATATACCAAGTTTCACGCCACCTGTACAAGGTTAAGCAGATTTACAGATTACCACCCTCTCAGTGCTAAGCGCACACTATACACATGCATGTAGCTAGACATGTGTACGCCTGCATACACAACACACACTCAAAGCCATGTGTTGCCGGACAGTTTTTTTCCCCGGTGTGAACCCATCCACACGCCAGCCAGCACTTTAGCCGCACTTTAATACACAACACAAGTTGGGGAAAATATTCCACCAGGAGACCTTCACTGTCATGATCCCCTGCCAGCAAATGTCAGTTCTCTGACTAACAACGGTCTACTAATAAACTTTTTTATTTTCTACAAGCAATATTGCAAAGGTATTTCTTTGAATCTAGTTCATACAGAGATATGCTTATTTTTTCTCTGAAAATAACTCATTCAATATGAGGGGGGGGGGGGAGAGAAGCAAACATCAAGTAATCGACTACAAATATTGGTTGATTTAAGACCAGGCAGCCCTAAAATAGACCCTTTTTCGGTGTCACTCATAACATTAATTATGTGTCCGTTTCGTTTTGTCTTGGATTGTTTTCTGAGTTCACTGGTAAAGACAAAACTAGGGAAGCAACAAATACATTGTTTATGCTGGTGCACTGGCATACCTAATTGAACTGGACTTCATTTCATGACCTACACCTGTGTTTTCCCTACTACCTCTGACACCTCCTGTAAAAAGGCTCCATTGTGTGTAGTTTAGTGTGTAGTGTACTTTATGATAATATGCTATATTTAATTCTTAAATTTTTTAAATAAAAATATAGTAAACAATATAATATTATTGACTATGGTATTATAAAAAGATGATAATAATAACCCATTCTGATATACCTTTTTTAAATATGGTGTTGCCAATCACCAATGGAGTATAATGAGTGTATATTTTGCTTTTTGCAAACTGCCCCCCCCAACCTCCATATCCTTTAGGTGTCTGTGGCGATATTATCTTTTCGTTTCCATAGTGACCAGGAACCAGCATGTGTTGTCTCATCTGACGGTGACTGGGCCTGTGTAATACTGTATACCTTCCACACAAATGCCTTTAGACGGCAGACAGCCTGCTTTTTGGACCCTGTCCTAAAGAGAAGATGACAGCTTGGAGCACGTGTAACTATGAGAAAGGTCTTCAGGCATCTATGAGCCACTATGAATGAGGATGATTGTCATTCTGAACAGTGTGTGGACAGTTTATAGTGTGTTGCTTAAAGATTATTGTAGTCACGTTATGCCACTTCTACTGAGAATAAAGGGACGGCACTAAAACATATGACAAGTGACAAGAGGAATGGTATGAATTGCCCCTTGTGTTGAGACTCCTTACATAGCGCATTGTGCATGAGGCGGCTCAAGTGAAACTACTTAATACTATAGCTTTTTGTTATACTGTTAGTGACCCCTGCCCCCATTCGCTAACCATGTTAACGCATCACGTGTGGCACTCCACAATAAAACATCGATGAAGGGTCAGTCTGTTTGCTGAGTGGCCTTGTTTATGAGCTCGTGTTGATGTATCTCTGTAAACATCACCAGTGTCACCAATTGCTATCGCATGCAGCGTAATTTGTTTTGCCAACACGGTTGTTTGTGCAGCATAAGCTCTTTGTGTGCCATATAATTGCACTGAACTTATTCTGAAGGAATCGGATAAGACCATGGCCTGTATGGTTGTGTGTGTGTGTGTGTGTGTACTTGTTTACTAGTCTCATCCAGATTGTTCTGAGATGTATAGCTTGTAAGAACATGGTTCATTTTAGGGGCAGATGGAGAGGCTTGGAAGATGTGTCATACGAGGGATACAAATTAAGTACTAATTATCTATAGTAATCAGATAACATAAGAGTAGCAAAAAGGTACAATTTGCAAGATGCAAGTTAAGCTAGCTCTAGCCAAAAAAGAAAAGAAAAACCCTCTGCTGCTCGCTCCCCTTGCTGTTCTCTTTAACTCTGCCCAGCCACGCTTCCTGTTTCCTCATGAACACGCAAACCCTTGATTAACATCTAGGAGGTATGCTTCCTACCTTCTGGGAGCTTTTAAGGATTGGTTGGAAGGTTGGAAGAGATTGACAGTAGAATATCTCTACACTGCTGCTAGACTGGTCAATGAGACGCGCTCGGTAGTCTATGAGTCAGCGATTCTATGTCTAGTAAATATCTTGCTTAATATAGCTTTATCAGTCATACCTACTTATAATAATGTACACAACTTTCTTATTTCTGTTTTATCTTTTGTCTTCTGTCATCTCTGTCTCTCGTGCTCTCTCCCTCTCTCTGTCTCTGTGGTCTTGTTATACTTTTATATGCCATTTCAGCTTTTAAAAACAAGCAAACGGATGTGTATCATGAGACAAAAAGCTCATAATGTCAGTATTTATGTTCCCGCCAGTTCCAACCTGTGCTGGGGGCGATGACTGACTTCTTCAAGAAAACCCTGGATGAGCACCACAGTGTGACAGAGATCAAAACGCATTCTAGCTTATACATTCAGTACAGCCACGTTCTCAAGTTACTCCAGTTTGCTGCAATTGTTATAATGTTGTAGTGTTGAATTTGTATTCTAGATTAAAACTTGAAATATACCTTAAAACGCAAAATAAAAAAACACAAAATAAAAAGACAAATTAAATCTTGCAAAGTCTGGGACTTTGCTGGAGTAGTTTAGTCCTCTTCTGCCTGCATATTAGGCATTCCCAATGTTGCATTCCCAGCCACCCAGAGTCATAGCCAAGCTGCAGACAGTGGATCCACAGGGTGTTTGGAGGGAGTAGGAGGGTACGGGGGAGGGGGATCATGCCCTGCTTGGACACTGGAGCCGCAGTGTGGCATGCTGTTGCACATTTAAAAAAAGGTCTGCACCTCTCTCTTCTCTCACCCTTTCTTTCTTTCTTTCTTTCTTTCTTTCTTTCTTTCTTTCTTTCTTTCTTTCTTTCTTTCTTTCTTTCTTTCTTTCTTAAGATAAGATACTCGCACACCAATTATCATTTTGGGTGAAGTATTCCTTTAAAGTCAAACATAATATAATGTGTAATCATGGAGATGTACTGCTTTACCGCACAGTGATGAGTGGATGGATGTTCTCAGTACGTGCCCATGCATTGCTTAGTGGAAATGACAGGGCCTAGCTGAATGAATTCAGTTTAATCAATCAATTTAAGAAGTGTGTGTGTGTGTGGATTGGGGGGCGGGGGGGTTGGTCGGCCAGACAGCTCAAGCAGACGGTAGTCTCTGCTGACTGCAGATGGAGTGTTTACTGACACAGGAAGCGTAAGCAGCACGTGTTTTGGTCTCATTGATCTTTGTAAAATAGTGACGCTTGTGCAAAGTACATAATCGTCAAATTCTAATGAAAATAAACATTTTATATATAACAACGAATATGTGAATTTGCTTTATCTACATTTTTGTAAAAATTGTGACGAATATAGTCGTTTTTGCATTCTTACTTTGACAAAAATCGGTTTGGTAGTGACGAATATAAACTACAGTACGTGATGAACTATTTTTATCAAAACTGTAACGAATATATATCATATACTAAAAAGACGTCATAATGGTGACGAATATATAATTAACTAAAAGAGGTGCTTTTTTTCGGGGATGAATATTGAATTTTAATTGCATAATTAGTGTTCATCAACATGTAGACGAATCAGATCCTGCATTTTCATCAGAATCGTGATGATGAAATATTAGTCAATATTACCGAAATACCCGAATTTCATCATATACTGAAATTTGGTCAGTTCCAATCTAAATTTGGAACATGACAAGTGGGAATTTGGATGTTCCTACTATTGTTTCTACTATTATTCTTTTTTTCCTCTCAGAAAAGAATAGCGTTCCCTCTTTTCCAACTTTTCTATTGTTAAATTGGCAAATAAACTCATATCTGAAAACTTGGATACTTGGAATTGAGCCATCTAATTTTCCAATGGTTGTGATAGCAGTAAGACGTGATGCCAAAACTTGCCATCTAATAGAGAATCTGGAGAACACATTTGAGGGAATTTTTTATTATAACTGTCATCATTTAACGTTGATCTCATGAGACTGGGCTGGTTTTGTCAGATCTTTACACCTCAAGCCACTTTACATGGGGCCTTTGAGGGCAGGCCAGAAAGAAGTGTGGTTTGGACCAGTCCCCATGATAAACCTGAACTTGACTCATGTGTTTGGTCTGGTTTCATTCTGGACTTTCATATTTCCTAATTGGAAGTGGAAGATGGTGAAAGTGAAATAGTAAATGGCATATATGATATCAGTTTAGTGTACTGTTAAGCATCAACTAATATTTGAGTACAAATTAATGCTCATAACTATTGGAAAAAACAGCACAAAAAGTGTCCAGGTTGGAACCCTTATCAGGACTGTGTGAGCATATACAGACCCCGTTTGAATGACACCTTCCTGATCCTCCTTTGTCAGTTTTGTTGCAACCTAGAGGCAAGGACAACTTACTGTAGCCCTTTTTTATGATTGGTTCTTTTCCATCTTTTCCATCCAAGTTTGCTGCAGCAATCGTCAGCAAATTTCATTGATAGATATTTAATTCATTTTTATATCTAAATACATTGGGAACATTGGAGACTGGGTATACTTTTAAGAACCTAAATGACATGGGGTTTTTGTGTTTTAACTGTTCTGGGAACATTAATATGAAGTTATAGAGAGAGCCACCTTCACTTTTCATTCATCCTTTCATTGCTCCATAATTTTGTTGATCCATCTATCCATCCACTCTAGTCATTGTCCTCTGGACAGTTCCCATGGAAACTGAGTGCCCAGTATTGTCTTCATACAATCTCTCCATCCAGCCATGTTGTTAATTACTGATTTTACATATGCGTGCTAGGGATATTATCATTATAAATAATCTCATATTTCTGGCAGATCCAGATCCAAAGAAAGTCCTTTTGAAATATGGTTGTTACCCAAATGGCCATATTTCCATCTTCATGCTTTCGTGTCCAAGAACCACCCGATGTTATGTAACCAACTGTCTCTCGCGCACACATGTAACTTGGACATAACACAGTACTGTACTGTATGTGCATGTGTTTTCTCCACAGGGAGTACCTTTTGGCGACTTCAGCATACGGTACTTCCGCCCGCAGTCTCTCCCACTCAGTCTCTTAGAAAGCTGTCACCCTGCAATTACAGCCATTTAGTTTGGTTATGTAAAGGTGTGAGTTCACCCATTAGATATTGTAATCAATGAGTGGCCCTGGTCCATGTAACAGGTTTGTCAGAAGAAACTTAATTTTACATGTGTACTACTCGCACTGTATGTGTGTGTCTGTTTGTCTGTGTGCATGATAACTTAAAAAGTTAACTTGCGATGCTGATAAGATTTCGGAAATATGTTGATATTTGCTCATGGATGAAAAATTATGCCTCTTGGTGGTACTATAAGATGCCCTTTGCCCTTTGTCCTTATTAACGATAGGCCCTGTCCCAATTCCCATGGTCCCCAAGTCTACACTTTGGTAACGTCGACAAGTGTGTGAACTTGGGTGTGCAAGTCCTCAAGTGCAAGGGTCTACATGGGTGTAAAACTGGTTAAATGTCAGAATCTGTTACACTGTAGGCTTTGTTTTCTTTGGCAGAACATGACAACACATGTACAGGACAGATCTTTACCTTTATTAAATGTAAAATAAAATAAAAACAATTCTAAATATTGACATTATTGTATCATAGCTTTGTTATTAATCAGGTGTCTGCATGGAAGCATATTGAATTCATTTGGGAAAAAAAAAAAATCTTGTAATTATGACTTAACGATCTTGTAATTTTGAGAAAAGATCTCTTAATTATGAGAGATCTACAGATGGAAGGCAGTAGCCTGCATGGCACACACCGAGGCAACAGCAGCCTAAACACCATCTTCCTGGCCAGCGACATGCATAATGGGAGGTTATACGGTGCCAACACTGATGTACTGTACTTGCAGTATATAATATATTTTATGCTTTGCTGTAAACTCATTGTGCTTTACAATAAACCAGAAGTAAAGAATAAGCAGAATAAGCCAATATTGCACAATCCATCCTTTTCCCTGCGCATACACAGAACACTGCTCCCTCCTCCTTATATCGTTTATAATATGATGCTAACCGTGCAAGATTGCGTGCGCACAGTGGTAATGGAGACCAAAGCAATGTGAGACCATAAAGGTGCCATGAAGTGTTGACCTGGCATGATCAGGCACGGATAGGGCACATATAGGCTGCTGTAACTGTACTCTAACTGCACGGGCTATTCCCGTACACCCCTTCATAAATGGCATTGGCACAATTGGTGTGCCTCTGGCTCGCGATTCGATTATTGATCTATATGAAACTTAATATGTGGGATCTATAGACCAATACCTATAAACACTTTAGAAACTAGTATAGCGTATGAAACATATCCGCTTTGTACCAATAGACAAAGACAGGTGGTTGTGATCTGAAACATTAATGCATGTAAATCAGACATACTGTAGATATTTTGATTATAAAGAAACTCATGTACATGTGTTAAAATCACAAGCAAGCACATTTAAACTAATAAGACGGTGGCACTGTGATTGCAGTTGCGACTCCTAGTCGAAGCCAGGGGAAGCTATGCTTCATCAGAAATAAATGACTTGTGAAAATCAACAATACACAAATAAACTTTAATGAAACATTTCACGTCATTGTATACCTATTTTGATTATGTAAAATATATTTTTACTGTGACTATGGTGAATGGAAAGCTTTTCAATCTGAAATCATCATAAAGCTTGTCGCTTGCATGTTGAGTTGAAGCCAAACTAGGGCTATTCTATATCGTATTGTCCATGATGAAGTAGTACAATTCCTCCCCATTATAATGTGTCATCCCACGACATTGCCGATATAGTTGATGACGTGTGACATGATCCTGCGAGTATTGGTGTTTGCATTTTCACTGGAATTTTAATTTGTAAAATTCATATTCTAATTTTAGCCTACTTAATTGGTATAGTTTAGTATTTGATGGTCAGGATTAAGTTTTACTTTTTTGGATCATTGTTTGTGTTTGCATGGCTCTGATGTGACTTGTGGCCAAAAAGAGTGAATGTTGAATGTACTATTTTCATATAGTCATTTATAACGTTACCGCAAAAAATGAAATAAACCGTGAAATATTGTGATATAGTCTATATATACATACACAAGTATTTATCGCCCATCCCTAAGCCAAACTTTGTTCATGCCCACTTGGATTCTTTTTAGAAAAATTTGCCAATCACCGTTGAGTGTTGTACCGCTCTGACTAGACTGCGAAAGGGAAAAAAATGTCCAGTGGGAGTGTAGAGGAAGGCCACAAATGTTTATATTCCATGAAAACATACAGTAAACGTGTCGTTACGTGTCAAAATATCATTGAAACTCTATTGAAATCCCCACACATCACTACTGTGTGATTGACATGTACACTATGTCTCTTGACCTATCTGACCTAGAGCTTTAGGGCTTTAAAGTATTGCTACATTTGGCCACATAAGATGTAGTCTGTGCATTTCTCTGCAGCTTTTATAAGCAATCAAGAAGTGGGATATGACAATAGGATACCTTTATTCCATTGTTTATAGAAACATTGTCCTTGTGAAACTTGTTTTTCACAAAAATGCATCACAAAATAAGTGATAACTATCAGTACCATCAAAATAAATACCAATCTACTTTTAGTGAGTCTAGAAATGCCCCTTGTTCCAACAAAGAACCACCACAATTGTTCTCGTCTTAGGAGAAACACTAAGGACTGTATCCCTTTTTGACATTACCCTTTGTCTTTGGCTACAATGTCTGGGAGTGCTAAAATGTAAATTTTTAAATGTTTAATAATCCTAGTACAGGCAAGATGCTGTGGTGTGGATTTAACATTTCCTATCTCTGCAGGAAAATGTGCTAAGAAAGATTCTTCTCACGCGCTACTTTGGAAATCAAAGGCTTCTCTCCAAGTCAGACTTCGGGACTGGAACCTCCTCATCAGGTATACAGCTTTGTCAAGCCATCGTCTGGAGTTACTAAGAACCTCAAATGAACCAAATAACCCAAAACTGACATGAAAATGCTCAACTTCTTGAGAAAAGTGCTTTGTGACAGTTTCTGCCAGACTTTTAATCTAGCTGAAGCAACAATTTTATTCACGTAGAGAAGAGACCGAAGTAACTGTTGCTAGGGCTGTTACCATTAGTTATAGATCACCTAATATAACTGTAGACACATTGACAGAGACTGGAACACTGATTTGAAATAGTAAATTGCTTAAAATATGTGTCTGGGCATGTCCACCCTCCACCCTTGATTGACATCTCCCTGCTTATGTTGCCTATGTTGGACAATCTCAGGCTCAATGAAACAAATTATTGGGTGCAGAGGTTTTTGTTGTGGCAACAACTGACACTTTCTATGTTTGGTACTTTCGCAGTTTTCAAACTTTCAAAGTTGCATAGGTTCATTCTGGCAAATGGCAGTTCTGTCCCAAGCTGCACCTGCTTTTTCAGCAGACTCTTGAACGCATTACACATGATAGAAATCTCTTGAGGCATAGCTTTATCAATGGCGGCGAGGCAGAAAACAATATAATTAAAAAATAAAAAAAATAAACAGACAAACAAGTTTTTTTTTTTTGGGAAGATTCTCGTTTTAAACGGTGTGTGAACTACAACTACTAGATGTCACAGTACGGCTAGTTGCCTAGAACTTATGGCCCCCATTTCTGGTAGAGTGAAATTTGGATGCAACATGACAGACGCAGCTGACAAAATTACAGCAGCTCCTTCCTTAAAAATATAAAGCCAATGTGTCGTATTTCAGCTCTGTTTTTATTATTTAATATGTGGAATATCGCAATATATCGTAATATGTAATGTATCGCAATGTATCGCGATATAATCGTATCGTGACCCTTGTATCGCGATACGTATCGTATCGTGAGGTCCTTGCCAATACCCAGCCCTAGTGTACACTAAGAAAACTCAAACTTTCCCCTGCAGGTTCTCCATTGCTGGACACTGACAGCGCAGGCAGCAGCGTGGGGGAGATTCAGTGTCTTTTAGACAATGTGGGGGCATCAGAACTGGTCATTGACCTCATCGTCAACACCAAGAATGACCGGGTGTTCGAAGAGAGCATCCTTCTAGGCATTGCTCTTCTGCAAGGGGGAAACACACAGATACAGGTCAGTATGATAACACAGAACTTATCTATTTCCACAGATATTGGCAAGATTAAATGTACTTTTATGACCTCCCTCCCATGCAGAACTCCTTCTACAAGCAGCTGTACAAGCAGAAGTCTTCAGAGAAGTTTTTCAAGGTGTTCTACGACTACATGCGTCTGGCCCAGCAGGAGATCCGGGCCACTGTGTCTGTCAACATGTTTGAGCTGGGCTGCAGGAAGAGAGATGATGACGGTGTCCCTGGCGTCAGGTCTAAGAGAGGTACAGGTGTCGATGATTTATGGTAGCGTTTCAACATCTGTCACCCAGTACTTCCTCCTCAGAGGCTTCATTGTGTACAGACAAAAGAATGGATATAAGAGGGTAGGGGTGGGCAATAATAATTGTTTGCAATGATATTAAAGACAGGAAATATTGTGACATTTTTCATATTTGACAATTACTAACGGTTTTTGTTATGTGTTTTTTTGGGTATCTATGTTTTTGGTTATATCGCCCACCCTATAAAAGATATGGGAGAAAAACGTGTAACTTAAATAGGGTAGATATTAGGTAATAGGGTAGGTATTTACCTGGTCATAAAAGCGTCTTGTGAACTTAACTTGCCAGTGTTTACCATAGAGATGTGAGCAATAGTGTTAGGCACTGGAGTCAACAATGAAGGTCACCTTGCTTCAGACATTTTTGGTGTTCTATAAAAATGGATGCATTCTTTGCTTTTCTAAAATGCCCAATATCCAGTTTTGTCCAGTTTTCAGCAAGGGTCGACATCTCTCCCATTATGTATAATGAAAGTTCAACACAAACTGTGTGATATACCCCTGGCAGATTGTAGTCCCCTGTGCCTGTGGTCACATGTCAGAGGCATGTGACGGCCTGCAGCACAAGCCTATCAAAAGAACATTGTGTTTAGATCAGTTGTTTGTATACAGAGAGAAAAAAGATACTCAGCCATGCCCATCTGTGAAAGGATCATTGACGTTCATATTTATTTAAGTCCAGAAATATCAATGAATAAGCTCCCACTGATGTTTTGTTAAAACACCAAACAAACTGAGCTATTTAATATTCCATTCAAACTTGTCCAGCTGCAGCATTAATAAGATGTCCTCCTACACTCAAATGTTGACTCAACCTTGCCGCAATAAATACAAATCAGTTTTTGTGCACCATACAGTGGGTAAAGACTCCAGACTTCATATGAGGGAGGAGATGCGAGGCCAGCTAAAGGAGGCGTCCTCCGCGACTTCTAAGGCGTTCTGTGCCTTCAGAAAGCAAGTGGACAGTGACCTTGAGGCCCTGGGCCAGAACTGTGAGACGCCTGGACCTGAGGAGGCGGTAGAAGAAACGCAGATGAGCCCAGCCATTGCCATTATGAACCATATCCTACGCTTCCTGCAATTACTTTGTGAAAACCACAATTCAGACCTGCAGGTACTGGTCACTTTGTGCAACGTAGAGCAATGCTGATAAAGTTAAACTGAGACTGGACAGTTATAGCTCCTTCAGACAAGATTGGTTCTTCACTAAGCAGAATATTTGACATATTATTGTTATTTCAACCTGCTATCAGAAGGTATCATTGAGGGCTTGTGTTCCACTTCAACAACCCTTCGCTACCTTCAGCTGCTTTGTTGTTATTTCAAGTTTTCTAATGTCTTGTTCGGCCCAAACACAACAATGTCAAATTTTGACATGCCTGTAGTTTGACTGGGTTGCAGCCCTTTTGTTTTCCCCAGTTCAGATCACTCAAATACGGACGTTTTCAGCTATTAATGATACAGAACCAGACCTTTTATTTGTGATTTATTTGTGATTTATTTATCAGCCACGCTAAAATTGCTTTGGTAACTGCATTCACTATATTTGTGCTTTCCTAACCATTTAATGGTAAAGTTATTACATACATATATGTAATAATATTAGTAGTAAGTAGTAAACTGCATATACCGTACCTGTGTATATGATATGTATGTTGACTGTATTGTTGGGCTCCCCCAAAATGTATAGTCAAAAATTATCTATTACCACGAGAAAATTCAAACAGCTTACTTTACTGGTTAGAACTCTACTCATGAGTCTCTGCGCATGTACATAGCACCCCACTTGATTGACACCTTCCTGACCCCACCAATGTCAGTTTGGTTGTAACTGTCAGGGCGTACTTTGCTGATGTCAGTACATTTCCAGCATAGTACCATCCAACTGAAGCCCAGTAATGAGAAAGACATACATATTTACATAAATACATTTCTAATTTAGAATGAAGCCTTGGGCTATTATTATTTCTCTGCTCACTGTATTTTCTTAAGACCCTAAATTGCATAGTCAAAATGTTTTTATTGATTTACCTTCATAGATGCTATAATATTGAGCGTATTGACTGCTGACTACTAAATTGCCATTGTGTTTTTAATTTGAAATACAGAACTTCCTGCGCAACCAGAACAACAAAACTAACTACAATCTGGTGTGTGAGACACTGCAATTCTTGGACTGCATCTGTGGCAGCACCACCGGAGGACTGGGACTTTTGGGCCTCTATATTAATGAGAGCAATGCTGACCTGGTTCGCCAGACCCTAGAGACCATCACGGAGTACTGCCAAGGACCCTGTCATGAGAACCAGGTAGGGGTTGGTTACTAAATAAAACCCATATGATCTTAAGGTCCGTGGTAGTCTCAAGTCATCTTAAGTGCTTTAAGCACTTAGCCCAGGGCTAAGTCCATTCTTAACGTAGGCTAAGAGAGGTTAAATGAGAGGCCAGGGCTAAATGGGAATTTCAGCCAATTTTTAATTGGACCTAATTTTCCCTTAATTCAGTTCTGAGTTTTGTCTATCTCCGCTGTCCAGACTTAATAGACAAACACTGTAACACTGTAAATATACAGTTAACACTGTAAATATATTGGTTGTTATTTATTTTATTGAGATTCAGTCCTATTTTGCTTCCGTATTTGTCTTTGTCTTGGCCTGCACACATCACAGTGTAGTGTAGAGGCCTGTGCCATAATGGACCACATACATTCACACCATTCATGCAATGAACCAGGAAGTGGATCACATCTAAAGTGTCAGAATGGTCAGTGTGAACTGTGGTCAGCACTTAACTGTAGAATTGTCTTTGACTATTGTCAGCCTTAGCTCATGTAGTTTAGGAGGTATCTATGACCTAGTCACATTGTACAACTTTTTGTGTGCTGGACCAGTTAATTTTAGTCCAGGGCTTCCAGTCCAGCTGGGCTAAGGTTAGCCCAGGGCTAACTCTTGAGTGCACTATTTGACCACCATGCATGTGTGCTTCACTAGTGCCACAGTAGCTCCCAGCTAGGCATCATGTACTTCCAGTAGATTATGAAATGTATTTATTATTAATAAACGGTATTAAATCACAACATTACAGCTTTTAATCTTGCCACAGATGCAAGGATGTGGAACATGAAATTAATGTTCTAAATGATAATCTCCTTGTCCTTTTGGCATCTTCGCTATCTTTCCTTAATTTGATTTGAGGACTTGTTAAAGCTATTCCATATATGCCTAAATAAATGTTGTAGCTTACCATTTGCTTTTCTGATACTGTAGCTTTGTCATCTGGTATCTAGTTTGAATTTACATGAACATTGAGCCAAACATTGCACAGGTTGCACACTTTTACATCAAATAGAGTATATGCACCCAAATTTGCCTTTGTGCTTCACACATAAGACAGTTTGTGTTGGAGGTGATCACTTACAACTTATTTAGATGTCCCCATAATATAATACAAGAAACTGGAAAGTTTGAGATTGTAGCTAAGTCGTTAGCCAAGTTTCTGTATCAACCCTTTTTCTCTTGTTTCTTTAGTCTTGCATAGCCAAACATGAGTCGAATGGCATCGATATCATCATAGCACTGATTGTCAATTCCATCAACCCGCTGGGGAAGCATAGACTGGACCTTGTGATGGAGCTCAAGGTGAGTAGAACCTATTTTTCCAGGGAACATTAGAGGCTATATTTATATTCAATTAAAAAAAAATGGTAAAACAACAGTGGTTAGTCCACCAGAGAGGATAGGCAGAACTAAATACAGTAGCATCTCCAATGGTGGTTTGTAGGTATTTGGTTTCGAATTGCTAACCTCTTAATTGTTGCCAAAGTGACACATTGTAATTTTCAATGTTTTTTCTTAGAATATTCCTGGTAATTCCTAATGTGCTGGTCAGAATAATCAGCTCTATAGGGGAGAGATACAGTGACTGTGATTGATTAAACCCTGTCCTGTAGAACAATGCCTCCAAGCTCCTATTGGCTATCATGGAAAGTCGCCATGACAGCGAGAATGCAGAGAAAATCCTTGACAAGATGAGACCTAATGAGCTGGTAAGCTTACAAACTGATCTGAAATCATTCTATTTTTAATAGAGCTACCGGTCCTATAAGTGACATTTACATTGTCTGACGTTTACATCACAGGTGGATGTAATGAAGGAAGCGTACGCTCAGGGCCTCGACAATGAGGTGGAAGCGGATGTTTTTGGAGACCAGATCAGGCCCAAAGATGTTGGACACAATATCTACATCCTTGCTCACCAGGTACTGTGATCCTACAGGTGTCACCCACACCGTGCCTGGATTTACATATGTAGTGTGAAGTATAATACCTGAGCAGAAATAATGTTTAATCGCCCACTACAATTACGTCATTTAGCAGACTCTTTTATCTAATGTGAATTACAATTCAATGCTGCTATTACATTGAGCAGATAGGGGTTAGGCATCTTGCTCAAGGATGCTTACAGGTAGGCCAACTCTGGGGCTTGAACCCACGACCTTCTGGCTGGGAGTCCCAACACCTAGACCACTAGACTATCCTGCCCACTTACAGCAGAAGGTGCACTGCTATTTTGTCTTTATCGAACATTTGGATCACACAATTGGATAAAATACACACTAGGGATAATAATAATAATAATAATAGATTTTATTTGTAATGCGCTTTACATTTGGAGCAAATCTCAAAGTGCTACAGTTAAGATAATAAAAGAATGGTTAGAACATCAATATAAAATACAAATAGATAATGCAACGACTTGCAGGGTTAATTTAAACTCAGTTCGGCTAAAAAGAAATGTTTTTGGTCTCAGCAGTTTGAGGTGCCCTCAGATGGTCGGGGAGGGCATTCAAGATCCGATAAGTGGTAGAACAGAAAGCCCGATCACCCATGGTGCTGAGCTTAGTCTTGGGGAGAAGGAGGCGGTTTGAGTTTGTTGAGCGGAGGGATCGTGTTGTAGGTAGAGGGGTGAGTAGTTCTGTCAGGTGGGGGGGCATTTCTATAGATGCACTGGTAGGTGGGAAGGGAGACCTTATATTTAATCCTGGCGTAAACGGGAAGCCAGTGAAGTGAATGGAGAATGTGTGTGATGTGGTCATATTTTCGCACTCTCATCAGGATCCTTGCAGCACTCTTCTGAACATACTGCAGTCTCTGCAGACTTTTGTTAGGGATCCCGATGAGAAGTGCGTTACAGTAATCCAGGGGTGCCCTTGACAAAGAAATACAATACAACTTTTTTCCCTTGTTGAAACAATAGATTTCATGGTTGATTGAAATGTGCGTCACTCACACATTAAAAGCAAATGCTCTGTATCAACTTATTCCTCCATATATGTATTAAAGCGTGTCAAAATGTCCGCCATTCATTTCAATGTATCCTGCTCACCCAGCGCAGCGACAGAGAATGCTTCTCCCAACTTCGGTTGTTCAGACTCTAATCTTATGGAATTATTTCACTGGCATAAATCGTAAGGACAATTATTTGTTGCGAAAGCACGTTTCCTTTTTTTCTCAAACAGATTTTCTTTGCTCTCGTATAAACATACAAAATGTCCACACTCAAATGTACCCTGCTCTCGCACAGACTTTCTTTTCTCTCTCAAAAACTTGAATTGCACTCTCACATACACTCTGCTCTCGCCCAAATATGCTGCTCGCTCTTTCGAGGAGAGTGTGCACTAGTGTTGTGTTGCTCGTGAACATTTCGTTCTTTGCGAACTAATCTTTTATATGACTCGGAGTAATGAGTTGTCTCAGTGACTGATTCGTTCATTTTCACGCATGCATAAATTGTCTTGGACTCTTACGTTCACTCGTCGTCGCATGCAGCTGCATATAGGCTCAGTAGGCTAAGGCTACAGGAAACGGAAATGATTAGTTCACAACTCATAATGGGTCATTCGGGTTTGTGTGTTTCGTTCATTTGTCACATGACAGCTGTATTGGCTCAGCCACAGGGCTGTACGCTAAGCACAGGAAACAGAAATGATTAGTTCACGACTTATAACTATGGTTGTTCGGGTTTGTGTCTTTGACTCGAAAAAAGATTTGTTCATTTTACTGACCGAGATTCAAAGATCTGAGTCAGTAAAAATATTTGAACTTCCCACCACTAGTGTGCACGCACTCAAATTTTCTTGTGCACTCGCAATCCACACTGTATTTCGCTCTCAGATTTCCTCTACTTTATCTCGGATTGTCACCGCTACAACACGGCCTCAGCCAATGGGAGTAGGTTTTGGGTTTGGGCCAATGAAAATAGTTCCACTACTCCATAGGACACCGCAATCAGGAAAGTTGGCAGATGAGTCCTCAAGATGGAGCGACCAGGTCAACGAGATTGTATGGCATGAATAATTTCTACTGCATCCCACTGGATACTGCCAAAAAATCCAGAACATTTGTTATATCCACCTAGCATATGATAGAATGCAACCACATCATTTTTGTTATTGATGATCTTTATTTCAGACCCAAGGGGATCCATATCACAATAAAAACACACAAAACACAAAAACATACACAAAATGTATATATACATATATAAATCTACATACATACATACACATACAAACTCACATACATACATATACACATATAGACACACATATACATATATACACATGCATATACAAAAATACAAAGCCTTACATAATGTTCAGTGATTAATATAGAGACATGTTCGCCAATGGTTCCACAGTCTGGAAGAAAATCTGACAGAACTACGTACAGGGTTAGCCAAAACATTGATTAAGTCATTTTCTGACTCCGATACCCTACACATAAATCTATACATCAGGTTACGTAAAACAGCAGAGCAGGTAGGTACCCTGACACTAACAAACATATGGCTTGCACTGGAGCTTCTTGGAGCTCTCGGCAGCAGCCTCATGCTGTCAGGCTGTTAGCTAGCCATACCACAAGATGATTTAACTTAACACGTGATGGGCCGACACAGACTGACTGGCTGAGAAACAGTTTTCAATTGAGAGTTCCCAGACTAATGTAAAGTGGAGCAAACTGTATAGGCGGAGCTTGGAAAACCAGGATTGTTTTAACCAGGCTAAGAATATCCCACTCCCAATATAAAACTTTACCCTGGTCTGATACTTTCCTGTTTCAACACTTGGAGGAGCATATGGGGTTTTGCGAATATTCCTGAGATGTGTGAATAACTGCACTTGCGTCCAAAAACAGGTTATTCAGTTTCCCACAAGATTTTGTGAGAATGTGGTGGGTGGACCTTGGACCCTCTAGGCCTAGGCGGAACCGGGGGCATGCCCCTCCGTAATAATTATTTTTACATTTTATAGTTAAAATCAATCTGGTGCACTTTGAGAGCAAAATTAGGAGGCTAGATCTATGAAGAACTTTGTGCTCTTTGTGCCAGGAAATCAGTCGCCCAAATTTGGTGCCGATAGTGTACAACACACTATGTCTCCAATAATAAATTATAAATGTATTATTAAAACACACAGGAGAAATCTCACTTTATAATGTTTGTAATACAACTGTATCATCGGCTGTCCACTGAAAAGCAAATGTGTTTGTAAATTCTAGTTTACTTCCATAGCCCAGCAACAAGTTATTTAGGCTAATAATGGCTACTTAGACAAACTCAACAGGGAACCCGACGGAATTTGACACATTTTATTTTTAGCGACATTAATTATAGTTGTACAGGGTCAAATCCAAAACAAAGAGGTTGTGAATATTGATGTTATAAATCGTTTACTCCATTTAATCCAGATTCTTTTGATTGACACGATGGGAGATTTTGAGCATGCAACCTAGTTTCTGCTCTCTCATTGGCTACCGCAAACTTAAACTGCAAGTCAACTTTTGGGAGTGGGGATTAGCAGCCAACATCCAGGAACTTCCACCGCTGTGAGCTGAGTTCGTTGTCCCCTCTCCTACTCCACTGTTTCACATAGGAAATGCATAGAGTATCGCTGCTCCGCACTCCACACCCAACTGCCTGCTGAACGCAGTGATAGTGTGTGACCGTGCAAGTTTATAACAGTGGGGGAAGGGCTGATTGACTGGGAGTGTGAGAGATGCTTTGCTGAAGCAACAGCGCAAAAAACAACATTAGAGATATTTTACGTTATTATGAGAAGTGTAAAAAATATTTTCAGTCCATTATGAGACTATGGCGGGGCAAATTAGACTATGGCGGGCCGCAATAGTTTAGGTAATTAATGGAAAACACTGTTAATGCCTAAACTGTGTTGGAGGTGCGTGTGTGTGTGTGTGTGTGCATGTTGTGGCTAAATGTGTGTTCCACACAAGTAGATGTAGAATGTAGAATGTCAATGTTAACACTACCTCCATGCCAATTTTCTAGAATTAACTCCAGGATGTCGCTTCTATCAGCTGCAGGTTCGATGATTCAGAGCTGTACTGTTGATTTCTTATATCACCCAAGCACATATAATTATATCAGCTTGCCCCTTCCAAGGTTTCAACAAAATCTGAAGTATTTTTTTTCTCTTTCTGTTGCCAATGCCAAATTTTAATTCCTCCCATCGCCCACATCAGAAACACACAAACCCATAGACATCATACCAGTCTTCAGTGTAGGCATCACTGTATCTCGCCTATACTAAGGCCACGTACATAATAAAATACTGTGACTTACAGTTACAATTCCCTGTGCACATTCTATGACACAGAACTGGAAGTGTAAGTGGGAATTGTGTGAACATAGTTCATAGGGAAAGTGTGGTAACATAGTTTTAACCACAGACAAAATGGACAAAGTGTCAAAGTGTGGTGCATCGCATATTTGGGCAGGATTTTTTTTCTTATTGTAGGTGGTTTTACAGTTAAAATTCTTGTAATACAGTTATGATTAATTAATCTTTAGTACAAGTGCAATTCTTGTAGTTGTTAGGATTAGTTAAATTTTTGTACCGTTACAAATCTTGTAAACACAGTTACAGTACAGTATACTATTGTCTTTCAGTACTACGTTAAAGTACAATTATGATTATAATTGCAATATTTCAGAATGACATTTAGCTCCATAGACACTAACGTTTGAGACTGTTTGAGACAATTCCAATAGACCCTGTGTAGTAGTCGCAGTCTCCTTAAGAAAGGCAGACAGGTGATTATAAAATGCCCACACCTGTCCCCCAGCCCCGTGAACCACACCTCCACACGTTCCCTCCCACACGCATCAGAGCTAAACCACGCCCCGTCTCCCACACCTGTATTTTCTGTATTTTTTTATAATGTCCACACAACCAACTATGTATTACAGTGATTTGAAAAAAATCAAAGTGATTCAAAAAAATTCTAACTAAATGGACGTAAGTTGTTGGTGTCGTAAATATATTTGCCATATTTTGTGTTCACATGCTCTGATTCAGAGGCAGGGAAAATATCATGGTATTATGTTAAACTGATACAAATGTATTCTGTATTACATTGCACAATCGTATTATTACAAGCTGTATTCAGCTTGTAATGATAATATAATGAATGCTGTTTTACTGTCTAATGGATCATTTTAACATTGCATTGTACAGAGATTTGCCAGTGCTACTTAAATTGAGAGTGATTTATGGACAATGTGCTGTACATTTAGTTTTGCTATGGTTCTATATCGTAGTAAATCTTTTTGAATCCTAGCTGGCCAGACACAGTAAGATCCTTCAGCAGAGCCTAAAGCCAGAGGTGGGATTGGGAATGGGGGCGGGGCCAGACTCTGACCATGAGGAAGATGATGCCCTTCATTACTACGCCAACCATACAGCTCAGATAGAGGTAGGCCTCATCATCACTTCTTCCAATAGTTTTGGTCTCAAGCAAAAATACCTTCTTTCTTTTTTTCTTCCTTCGGGAGTCACGTGTCCAAGAGGTACACGGTAGCATTTTTGAACTAATGTTGTATGTTATACAGTGGCAAGAAAAAGTATGTGAAGCCTTTGGAATGACCTGGTTTTCTGCATTAATTGGTCATAAAATGTGATTTGATCTTTATCTAATTCACAAGTATAGACAAACACAATGTGCACACTTTGCTAATAACATACACTCACCTAAAGGATTATTAGGAATGAGTCCATTTCTCATTAATGCAATTATCTAATCAACCATTCACATGGCAGTTGCTTCAATGCATTTAGGGGTGTGGTCCT
>JAODLI010027333.1:0-20474 GCA_027575585.1 Percopsis omiscomaycus | reverse complement strand
GAGAGTGTGTGTGTGAGAGAGAGAGAGAGAGAGAGAGAGAGAGAGAGAGAGAGAGAGAGAGAGAGAGAGAGAGAGAGTGGGAGTTAAGTGCCAACATATTTAATGTGTCTTTGTGACAAGGTCTTTGTTGAGACTCCACTGCAGGGAAATTGCAGTGATTTGTGAAAATCTGTCCATTTTTTGATGTGGGTGGTTTTGTGGGCAGCAATTGTTCAAAATAAGGATTAATGGCATTACATCCTGAGCGACGTGTGTGTGTGCGAGTGTGCGAGTGTGTGTAAATACATGCCGTTACATGTTTGTGTGTCATATATATATAGTAGAGTTAAAGGGCCCTAGTTTCAGGTCAAAATGCAAGTGGAGGATTCTTCACGGCACAAGTGGATCTAAGGTGGATTTAAGACTTTTTGCAAATTTTAGGGCATGTGGCGGTAATCAGGCGCAACGGCAGCGCAGTTGTAAAAGGGTTGGATTAGAAGGAATAAAGGGTAAGTAGGAGTGGTGGGGGTTGTCTTCAATTACAGGCAATCAAATCAGCTCCTCTCATTCACTTTAACAGCAGCGTGTTCTCTGTCATGGCAACCTGCCAATTTCGCAACGGCAAAAGTCTTCTCTGCGCATTGTATGAACACTGCAGGAGAACTTAAAAAGTTGTGTTCACGGAACAATTAGCATAGGTAATCAGTTCATCTTTTCAGGTTGAATGAGGTTCATTAAAATATTGAAATGCCCGTCACCATATTGTCAATGTGCGTAATGACGCATTGACTGTTTTATGTTGGAATACAATGATACAGCTGTATATATTTTGTTTTGTGATTAAAAAGGTTAAGGACAGTAATCATTACTTAAGCGCTTAGTGCAGCTTTGCCTAAAGCCCGGAAACTACCACACAACGCCTGCGTCTGTGCTAAGCTGTGGTCTTACCAGGTGAATACGCTAGCACAATATTTGGTTTTATATTACACCAAACTAGCATTGTGCCACCTGATTGTGAGTGACACTCCTTCTACTCTGTCCCCATGCCCATTTCAGACATGGTAAAAGCCGTGCACCAATAGGATTAATTAATTTAATTTTTTAATTTAATAACTTAATTTAAACCTTTTAAATTACTGTAAAATGAATAATTACCTATTTTGGTCATTCACGTCATTCGCCAATCCACTAAACAGCGCGTAATGCACTTCGTAGATGGATGAGTATGAATAAAAATATGTTGACTTTGTTCAGGCTGCATGGTTTCACCAAAGAAATGATTTGTGACAATTCCTGCAATTTTCTGACATGGTTGCGAGTTGTTTGATGCAACAAAAGCAAATGTGTGGATGCCTAAACATAAAGAAAAGACGCTTCATTTTAGATGGAAATAACCTTGATTTTAAATTTAGTTGAAGATCATAGTTCTTCCTGAAACATTGTTGGAAAGTGACTCACGTTCTGTTTACTCTCAAAAAGCGATTCATCAAGACTTTTTAAGAAAAAAAGTACTCCTTATTTTCATGTTTTTGCACAACAGTGCAATTGAATGCCTTCCAAGGTAAGAGCTGTTTGTGTCATTGGCTACAGACAATGCTAGACAATGCTTGTTAGAAAAACATTGTAATTCACAGCCATTCGTAGACTATGTTGAAAATATGACGACTACTTATAATAGAGAATCTACCACTTTGTTTGAGCTGCGGTGCTGTTTTAGTGTTGGATGCTGTCACACCCGATTGGTTAATGACGATGCGGTCACAAAGCTAATAGGATCTGAAAAATTAACACTTGATTGGGTTTTGTGACATCGGAGGAGGGAAGAGGGAGATGCAGAGATCGATGGATTGTTCTTATCGTCATCTTCATTGACTTATCAGCAGACAAAGTGATGGCTACGTAGACAGACATTGTAATTCTGATGATTTTAAATACTACATACACTACAGTAAAAAATATTTTAAATACTTTGAGTTGAAAAAAGAGTTGCCTGGATAGACAAGAAATACTGGAGGCTCCTGAATTATTTGTTGTATTTCTTTTTGTCATTGTTGTGAAGTTTGATGTGGGAATGACAGTGCTAAAACAAATTCCCTCAGGAAGGACTTGACTTAACGTTGTGTGCAGCCAGTTTGTGTCACTTTGGTAGATTGTGAATGTCGGCTTTAGTTAAAGCCGACATTCACAATCTACCTTTCTACAACTTTATTAAAATCCTTTAATAAAACATAGTTTTGTTGTTAGTTTAAACTCAAAGCTGCAGAAACAACAGATATTCTCTTTTTTAAGTACACATAGAAAATTTGATTTTAATAACTGGCATTTCTCAAATGATAAATTATCACGTTGAAATGTGATTGAATCATCTCAAACCAGACCATTGGATTTCAATATTTCACTTCCATTGAATAGGCTTAGTCGGCACAAAGTTATTTGCCAGTGATCATGCAAAGCCATTTATCAAGACATTTCCTCTGAAAAAGCCATTCCAAAATAAGCTCCTGCCAAACAGTGCTATCAATTTGAATCAGAAAAGTTTAACACATGCAAATTTATGCAAATAATCTTTGTGACTTTGCATTTTTGATTTGGAGACAAAAGATTGCTTTTAGATTTAATTTTTTTTGCAACATTATAAATAGAAATATTGTTAACTGCATATGAGATACTAATAGAGGAAGCACAATATATATTATATATGCAAGCAATATCTTCTTCTAGTTCTTCAGTTTTCTCATTTAATGCACAGTTTAATAATCAAATATCTTACAGTAGTAACTTATAGTACGCTACTAGGAAGGCAGTATGTTACACTTGCTATTCCACATACAGAAAATATATAATTTGAAGTCCAATTGAACAGTTTACATATATGCTTCAGCACATGATCTAATTAAGTTTTTATAAAGACAAACAAGTATTGAGTCGGAATAATGTGGTGCAAAGATAAATTATCATTTACTCAGCCTTGCCGAGACAAGCATGTTGATGTGCTCTGCAGAACATGTGTTTCTGTTGTTCTGCATCAGAGGACACTCTCAGAAGAAAATACTTTTCTCTCCAAATATTAAATCATATTGGACAATCAGTAGATTCTCACATTCACTCTCACTCTAGCATAGGCAAAAACATTGTCTTACTATTTACTGTTATTTGGTTTAACACAAGAAATGAGCAAATGTTTATAACACCACATTCAAACTGAATTAAACTGCGTCTGTGGTGGTTAAATTAAGCCTTTCATTGCTTTAATATTCTAATTATCCATGGAATATTAAGTTCCGTGTAAATGCTTCTTAGAAACTGTTAAGTAAAAAATATAACCGGAAAACAAGAGGGAAGAGAACAAAAAAGGAACGAGGTGAGGTTTGTATTTAACATGTACAGTAGCTTAGCCAAGTCACATACCCCTTCTAATGATTTTATATCCCATCACTGTTTCACTTATGATTGGCTGCTGTGTGTTGGGCCCCCAGTGGGCGAACCAATGACGTTATCGCAGCTGATTGGTGATATCTGATGTTCTCTACACCTGCCGTGTAAACACTGCTGGGTACCCTGTCAGGACCCAGGGTGCAGGGAGACATGTCCATTGATTGATTGATGAGTCTTGTCTGCCTTGAAAAGAGAGGTGAATGGTAGTGAATATACTGTACTAATGTACGTGTTGAGCAGAGCAGTATTTCATGTGCGGGAAATCAGCTTTACTGAGGTTGACGCCGCAATGTGTGTTTATCTTTGGGTTTCACTGGACTGTAAAACCCTATTGGTCGTCTAAAAAGTATGTATAGTAGTCCGTTTTTCACAGTTTCACAATTGAGGAAATACATTTTCAACGGTGACCTAATATCTAGGTAATATAATTGTATTACCGAACAAACGAAAACGTAATAAAATGATTAATCATTAATTAAAAATCAAATCACCAACACTACACTCAACTGAACTAAAAACATAAACAATGAATCAGGGCTGACCTTTGATAACCTGTTTATAAAAACACAATTCTAGATCTTCCTCTAAGTAGAAAACACGCAGAGAAGAGAAGAGGCGAGATAGCAGATAAACAAAGGATGCAGAGAGAGATAAAGACAGTGAAAAGGAGATTGTATGAAATGGGAAAAGAACCTAAAAAAGTGAAATAAATTGAACAGCAGTAGATTGTCATCTACTTTCCCCCGCTGCTGTGAGTCCATTCAAACACTGCTGGACTCAAATGATCAGAACTTGTTTTTCTTGGTAAGAGCTTGGTAAGTCTTTTCTTCTCCTTTCCATTGTGACGGTATGGCTCCTCTGAGACGAGATACGGAAGGTTATGTTTGAGGAAGCAGATATATGGCGATAGGCGGGCCATGTCTGTGAGAGGAAGTGATATTTTAAAAGCCGTGGGCGAGAGGAGCCAGGGGCCCCTCCTCCAATGTTCTCCTCTGTAGTCGGCACTTGGCCACATAAGAGACAATCTGACTCTCTTGCTCTCCCGCAGAAATTCCCTTTTGGTAATGCATGCTCTTTTTCCTCCTGTACCTTCCCCCCTCCTACTCCTGTGTGTCTTTCCTCTTTCTGTCTGTCCCTCGCTCACCCTGTGTCCTCCTACTCTCGCTCTCTCAGATGTTTTTGCATTACACCCACAGGAGTCTCTCTCTGGTCCTTTGAAAACAGACTTGCAGGGCTCCAGCTTAGCACTGTGATTCTCAGCTAGCATGGCAGCCTGCCATCGGCAGCACCCTGCTGTGTCCAATGGAATGAATTTAACTTTGCCTCGTAAGTTTAGCCTTCGCCTTGAACCGTACTGTGCAGTGTAAGCTTGTGCTATAGGACATACAGTAGGTCCTAACAAATCTCTAACCGAAGTGCCTCTGAGCAAGGGAAAAAAACGCTAATATATTATATAGTTATTTATTCTCATTATGATGTGATTAATCAGTATACAGATGAGTATTGGAATGTGATTGGACTACATTTCCGTCAGAATAATGACGAGAAATATTCGTCAATACTTCAACGAATATATATCATATAGCCTACTAAAACATTGTTATAATGGTAACGAATATTGTATATATAATTATCTGAATTAGGTGCTTTTTTTTCATGGTTAGTAGATTAAATTGAATATAAATTGCACAATTAGTGTCCGTCAACATGTAGACGAATACTCAACTTTAATCAGACCCTGCATTTCCATCAGAATCGTGATGAATACAGTATTTAAACAAATACCAGAATTTCATCATATACTGAAATGTGTTGACTGAAACTGAAAGTTGATTCTAACGAAATTCAAATCAAATCCAACTAAAATCCAAATAAAGCTCACAAGCCCCAGTGGCTTTCAAAAACACACACACACACACATTTTTTAAATATGATTTATACTTGCAAAAGTACCTTAAACCACAGACATCACAGCTATTTCACAATTAACCACTATCTCAATATATGTCAAATCAAAGTGAATATAAAAATTATCCAGCCTATATTTCATACCAGAGGGACTAATAAAATCAAATTAAGTTTGTCATTTAATTTCAAGGTCAGTTCCAAGTCTAAATTTGGAACATGACAAGTCTGAATTTTGACGTTCCAATCTTCTATTGTTTCTACTATTATTATTTTTTGTCAGAAAAGGAGAGCTTTCTCTCCAAAAATAAGTCCAACTGTCACTTTAACCACTATGTTATTTACTTTGCTCTTGTTAGATTTACAAACAAACTCATACCTGAGGGCTTGCATACTTTTGGAATTGAGCCATCTCATTAGCCAATGGTTGTTATAGCAGTAGGACATCATGCTAAAACCTGCCATCTAATAGTCAATAGTCATATTGTCTGGAAGAAGGCCTTGAGAGTTTTCCAACGCTGTGGGTCTAATTGCTGTAGCATCTTCCACTGATGAATTATGAAGCATCAGAAATCACAAAAATGTGACAAGACAACATACATTTGTAATTGTTTGTTGGTGGTCTGACAGAGCCGTTGTTTTTACCTGCTTTTGTGATGGTATCTTCAAACAGTTTGCATCTATCGAATCACAAGAATCTTAGCTTTCTTCTCCCCTCCCCTCCCCTCTAAGATGAACCCTCCCATTTTTAAAATGCTTCATACGCCCATGTAAAATACAATAATTCAACCATTTGTTGAAATGTTGACTTGAGTTTACGTCTACATGTTGACAAAAGTATCGTAAATGGGATACTATATTTAGCTTGAAAATCGTCAACATTTTTTTTCCCAAACAAACCCCATAGACAGGAAGGAGGGAAACCGACGTCATTGGATGTGAGCATATGCCATCACCTCATTATAGGTTTATCTAGTCGGTGGCAGGTAATCAAACTGAGTGCCTGTGCTAAAGTAATATACAAATGATGGGGAAAATAAGCTTTGTTAAACATTCGTCACAATACCTGGTTCACTTGATAAAATACTATACTACAGGAACCTCTGAATCTAAGATGTCTCCAACAGTTCTTTAGCTGATATAGTTCAGAAGAGGGAACACAAATAAACAAACAAATTCAGTGGAGCCAATCCAATATGCCAGTGTTTAAACACACAATAGACCAGGTAGAGTTATGTTATACATGATCTGCATGCATCAATCTCTCTCTACTTCCATTTCCCCTGGTCATTCCCTCACTCTCTGTTCTTCTATCATCTCTCTCTCTCTCTTTCTCTCCTTCTCGCCTGCCCAAAGGTACTCATAATCTGCATATATAATCAGATTACTCGAATGAGGGAATCTTGTCAGCTGTCAGTCAGACAGACGTGGTCTGGTTCAAGGTCACTGTGTCTGCTGAGGACACTAGCGCTATTTGATTTGAGCATAAAAACAGCTTCTCGTAGTTTCAATATGTTTTATCACTGCTTTTAGATTCTGTTCTGTTCTATAATGTAATGCAAAATATCACTGATTGTTTGAAAGCTAATTCTGTCTCTATTGTTTTCCCTCTCTGCCGTTTCCCTCAACATTTCATATGCTTCTCATGGTATCCTATCTGCTCTCCTATCACTTCACCATGTCTCCTTTCCTCTCTCCTATCTTCTCCTCTAGTTGTTTTGAAGACGATGAACCTCCATGCGTTGAGGAGATAGAATATTCCACAGACTGTTGTCCCAAACTTAATGCGACTGAGTTGGAGTCGGACGTGAATGGAAACATGTCCAGCGCTGATGAGGAGGAGAATGAAGGGCATAAGGCAGGAAACAACCGCCAGCCTAGCAGGAAGTCTCATGCTATCCCTCACCTGATTGGCCGGGGGTCGTTAGACCCACTGAGCATGACCAATAGTTCCTCTCAAGGCGTTAGCTTTGCCAATGGACACTACCTCAGTTAAAGGTTTATTATTTTATTTTTAAGTTACTATTTGAAGTTTAGTCACATTTAATGTGATACAATTTCTTAATTCATCTTGATTGTTTTTTAATGTTAGATAAATACATACATACATAATACATACATTAGAGAAACAAACTAAGGAAATTCCAATTTATAACATTGTTGGTATAAAAGATATTACATCTTTATATACAGCAATCAAGTAAAGGCAAAAATATTTCAAATGGTCAATTATTCTGTGATCTTTAGAGAGGTTTAAGCTCAAAGAGTTTTGGGTTTACTGTACTTTATTTCTGATGTGGTCATTTGACTAAAATATCCTGCAGCATTTACTGTAGAATAATTTTTCTATCTAATTGCACTGTAAAAACTCATTGATAGGCTATAATTTAATCGATTTTGTAGGGGATTCTTTAATGTAATCCCAAACTTGCGTATGTCAACTTGCATACACACAACCATTGCTCAGCTACAATGTTTTGTGTGGGCTACAAACATTTTGCATGTGGTGAATTCATTCTTAATTATTATTGAATTTAAATACTGCAAAGTAGCACCTGCTGCAATTAAGCAATATCACTTGCTCTTAACATATATCAAACAAATTAGTCACGGGGTAATAAAATAGTACAGTGTCTATTTGTCTGTAACTTTTGAAAAATCTGACCGTGAAAAAGCCCCAAAAATGCAAATTAGAAAACCTTACATTTGTATACGAATTCGGTTTACACTGTTACTGGCATGTGGGAGTATCAGCTATTTCGTGTGCTACTAAGTGAGAGAAAGAGTGCTTTGAAATCTTTATAACTAGGCTATGTTTTCTACGGGCACAAACAAACCTACGGGCACATATATTCTTCCTCTGCGTTTCGTTGAACCAGCATTCAAAGTAAATTGGTCAGTTCTCCCAACCAATGACATGTCCTTAAATATGCTAATATGGTCAATGTCAAAAGAATGTGTTTGTTTGCTCTGCTATGTAGAACATTCTGGTTGGTTAAGTAGGTGTGTATTTGTATAGATATTACTTAAATTATGTATATAACATGCTGACTGGCCTGTATTTTGGATATTTCTGCTGTTGTCATGAATCTACAAGAATGAAAGCCCCGTCTGTGAACCAGCCTATTAATACAAGTTGAGTAATTCTATACCTTTCCCAAAGTGCTCCAGTAGGGACTCCCCTACCTGGTGATCAATTGACAATTTATCAATGCTTAGATTGGAATCTGGTTATAAAATGCATGATAAAACATAACTAGCATTGCAGGTGATTTCAGTTGCGATTTGAGGTGTGTGTGTGTGTGTGTGTTTGTTTGTGTGTGTGTGTGTGTGTGTGTGTGTGTGTGTGTGTGTGTATCTAGTGCAATATGCAAAACTGTTATTTAAGTTATCTGTGTAAATTGGCCATGACTGTAATCTTTTCAATGTTTCTTCTAAACAAAATATAAATGTAATCGTCTGAGAAAATAAACATCCCGGTCTTAAAGCCTCCGGATGTTGTCTCTTGTGTTCAAGGGCATGAAATGTATAGTTGGCGAAACCGCTGATTACATTTTTATCACAGTGGAGCTGTATATAATTACAAACCGTAAAAATAGTTCATTCTGTAATATAGATGTTAGTGTGTGTATAAGATTGTTGATAAGATTGTTGTACGCATTTACTCATTCCCATTGAGAAATCGGAAATGATTGTATTGAAAGTACTGAAACTAATATTCATATTTATTTCTATGAACATGACGTGGGGAAAATGATTTAATATTTATCCCTATGACTGTCAATTGTTCAATGTTAAGTCGTATAAAATATTCAAACATCAAAGTAAAGTTACAGAATGCCACCCCCCAAGGTTGTCAAGCTAATGACTGCTTTTAGCTAAAGTTTGCCTGTGAAAATAAGGCAAGATAGCACTTTATTGATCCCACGGGGGAAATGTGGCTGTTGCAGCAGCATAAAGTCAAGTACAAGTAAGAGGAAGGGTATTAAATACAAAATATACCAAAATATACAAATATAACCACTACAGGTGGTAGTAAATATGAGGTCACACTGTAACTCATATGACTATTAAATAATCATAAATAATCATAAACCACTCATAACATGCCAACCCACCTTGGCTTCTATTTCCTTCTTTATGGTATTAGCATAACCCTGTGTTGGCTGTGAACGCTGCAGATTACGGCCTGTGTCTGGCCAGGGGTAAACGTTCAGATAAGAACCAGCTCATTATTAGTCTGTGCAGATTCCAATTCCCTAGAACGGTCTGAGCCCATGTTTTCATTATGATTCATTGGTGTAATCGCCCTTTAATCCGAGACAACGGTCAACCCCACCCTGGGTGTGTAGGTGGCAATGTTGTACTGACAGCATGCAGTGGCCTACTCACTGAACATGTTTGTGTGTGTGGCTCTGTCCTTGTGTGTTTAATTGAAAAAGGTAGTGTTCACAGGAGCATTTGTGATTGGGGGGGGGGGGGGGGCGGGGGCAGAATTGAAATGTCCTTGGGTTGTTCTTAATGGTGCCGATAAACCTTTGAGGGTCTCCTTGAGCAGTTAGATTCGAACAGGGACACCCGCCAGAAGTTGTAATATGATAAACAAACCTTCCACAACAGTTTGAGCACTTACCATCTGCCATGCAAATGCGTTTCTGCTCCGGTTTTTAAATATTTTTTTAAGCCCGGATTGTAGGCTACGTCTCACGGGGGAGAACGATCCATTTGAGTTAATGGACAGCAGCATTACCATGCAGAGCGGCAACAGATGTGTGTGCTTTTTCCCCTCATTGAAATACATTGATGTTTTACATTTTTGGCTGCAACACAATTGATCATGTGAACTTAGTTCTGGGAATATGTGTGTGCTACCCACTACACTGCTCTATTAATAGGTTGGCTGCTGTGTGCTGTAGATCAGTTTTCTTTATTGATAACAAAGTAAGGTTACGGTAATAACTGACAAATGAAAAGCTGTTAGTTGGCTCTGGGTTAACCACAACCTGAGACCCCTACTGGATGGGCAGGGTACTGCACGTACACAAATTGCTCTAGCACAACGTGTGACAGACACATGAATGGCATTATAATTGCCCCCAAATTAAGACTGAAGTCTCTACTGTGGAGCTGTTACTGAGCTTGTACTACTACAATGCTTGTGTGAGTGCGTGTGCACGTGTGTCTATACAGTAGGTGGAGTGTTAATTTCAATCCCCTTATCATCTAAATAGCCCAGATGAATTTTGGTGCAGCCGAATCATTAAGCCATATAATTACAATACAGTGTGTTTGTGTGCTGCCTTTGTATGTGCACATGTGCGCGTGTGTGCGTGTGGGATGTTTTAATGACAACAGCCCAGCCTGGCCTTTATCAGCACCAAGAGACTAGGAGAATCGTGTTGGCTGTTTATTCAGGGAATTGACAATTAATTTGAAAGCGTTTCTCTTTCTGTTGTGCGTCTTTCTGTCTCTGTCTGAGCATGTCTTAATGTGTGTCTGTCTCTGGTCTACACCGACGCTAACATATGACTTCAGGACTATCAGAATGCAGCGATGATATTACTAATATATTAACAATACATTAACATCAAAATTAGGCATTCGTAAGCACTGCATATGCACCTCTAAAATGATTATGAACATTCCTTGAACTTGTAATGTCAGCGAGTTAGATAAAACATTTAAAAAGCCACCTAGAGCTCAGGAAAGCTTGTTGTTTTGTGCGATGTCGTCACAAGACACAAGCGTGGATTTGCGCACAGAAAACACTATGTGCATACTCTGGGCTGGTCCACCGAGATTAGCCTAAACACACACAAGTCGGGACAAACATTCTCTCTCGATGGGTGAGCAGGTTTCATTGAAATGAATGGCGGCCATTTTGACAATTTGACACGCTTTATCCAGTTCATACTCATGTCATACTGCCGCATTAAAAACAGCTTGCATTAATAATATATAAGTTAATAATTGGAGGATACCAAACAAAATGGATATGTGATCTCAGCCGATTGGATATTTAGCTAGAAGGGTTCACATTTAGTGTCCTGGACGCTAGGGATGCAACCGAATACAAATATATTTTGGGAGGTGAACAGATAATGCATTTTAGATACAATTGCCACCCGGAACTGGATTTATTCATTAATTTATATCTTACTGCCATGTCAGACAAGGAGGATATTTGCAATAGGCTACCCATTTGTGGTGACCTCTGCCCGGTAATCTCTTCCTCCACTGCCAGTAATCCTTTGTGTCCTTATATCTACGCAAGTGACCTACCTCCTAATCCTTGAATAGCATCCTTCATGTCCTTGCCCAGCTAGGAAATATACCGTGATCAGTCACATCAAAGTAATGATTCGTAGCGGGCACCAGCATTAGCCATGGGCGTTCTACTTGTGTCTGAGTAGAACGTATTGCTCTGTCACAGAACGGACATGTGTTTTAATTTAATATTATTTGATTTACATCCTTATATTGTGATAGCAGAAGTCACTTTAACTGTTAAACAGAGAAAAAGGCTTAGTGTCTTCATCTCTCAATTGTAGCCGTCCTCTCTCTCCCTTAGCGACCGTTTCCTGGGGGAATATTATTTGAAGTCTGGCGGTTTCATCTTGTCTTTTACTCTCCGATGAAAAGAGAAGAAAATCTATTAGCGTGTTTGACAATTTGATATGCCGCTTAATTCAGTCCTGGACAAAGAAATTCCCTTTGCGAGGCCGACACAATTAACTAGAGATAGCAACAGACAGTGCCCACAAGAGAGATTTAACACATCAATGGCTGACATTTACCTAATGTGTACATTTTGTGTGTACTGAATATTTTTTTTTGTTTGTTGTTTTTTTTGTTTAGGGTGCATGTATAACCAGTTTGTATAACCAGGGTTAAGTCCTCATACTGACATTCGCATGATGCTTTTGAGAAACAAGTGAATGGCATAAAACGAAAATACTGATCCGGTTATGACTGAAGAACTATTTCTTGGTGAGCGACATAAGTTCAATTCTGCTCTGGTTGGTCATAAAATTCTAAATCTTCTAGTTGTGTTGTCTGAAGGAAGCTGAAAGGGCTGAACTAAATTTGAAACTTGTCTAATTTTGAAACTTGTGATTTAGTAATTATCACACAATTATCCTGCATATAACTGAATTGTAACTTATTGTCTCTGATCGATCCTTCCTCTCCCAGCCAGATACCAATCATATTGGAGCATGTTAAAGAAAGTGCAACAGAAAGGAATGATGGAAGGAAGGAAGTCTGTCTAAAATTACAGTTGGAAATTGGAGTCATATGGAGTCATTGTGTTGTGGACTCCAATGTTCAGATGAAGTAGCTAATTTACATGATTGACCTGAGGACCACAGTTTGAGAAGTCTGGATTTAGGAAGGAGGCTGTTTGTTACCCCCAGATAGACTTTAAGATGGAGTCTCCATTAAGAGAGGATACTTTATGTAGCTATTGGGATACTAGTGTCTGACATGCACAGGCCCAGCATGGGCCCTCCCTGGTGGGATCATTAAGATTCGCTGGTGTGTTAAATATTGATGACTTGTCGTGTCTCATGTTCTTTCTCATCTTTCCATTGGCCGAATGCTGAAAACTAACAATATCTATATACAGTATTTATATAGCAATAAAACATATTTTTAATCATACGATCATACATACATATGATCCGTGTATTTTTGCAGTACATTACCAGATACTTTTGGGTGTGTTAAAGAACAGAGTAAATGGGCTTTGCTACAATAATATGTTTTTTTAAACTTGGTAAAGTTTCATATGTTGTCAGAAAAGAGAACAGAATTAAATGCTTGGGAAGTTTCTCAAATGAAGTCCGGAGTCAGGCTGCCTGTCTATACAGCACTTTAATCTGCTTCATAATGACAAGATTGTATTTTGTGACATTTTGTGCAGAACAAAGAGCGAAAGGGACAGATGGAAGAAAATTGGAATTGGGAAAGATGGTGAGATGAGAAGGAAAAAAAAATCATCAGCAGGACATGAAGCTATGATGACAAGAAATAGTGTATTTTAATTGAACAATGCACCTTTAGAACACAAATACAAATAGACTGTTGTGTTTGGTACAGTCCTAATTGTGGCATTTCAGCAGTAACATAGTTTCTGATGGCCTTTACAAAGTTACATGTTTACAGTATTTCTACATGTTCCACAATATGTAATCTTATCTTTCAGAACCTTTTATCTGGGTATTTTTATATTGGTCTGCAAAAACACATTGTTCAAAATGTTTAGCATTATTACAAATGAAGTTTTGGTAGATACTTTCATCAACCCAATGCTGGATTAATTTTATTTATTTTTTACATAAAATGTACCTAAAATATCTAGTGTAAGAATTTGATAAGAAATTATATAAAACAATCTGAGACATATTAATACAGAAAAGTGTAAATTATTAAGTCTTCTGACTAATTATAAATACAAAAATTTGAAAGCTCTTATTTTGAGCAGGCTGTATACAGTATGTATTATCAACTGTAACAACCAGAGCCCCTGCCCCTCCCCGGTCGAGCTCACAGATGTATAAAACCTCCGGCCATCGGTTGTCCACAACGCACCTGTACGCAGCAGCGCACCTGTACGGTGGATGAGGGGAATTGTCGGAGATTGTTTATGTTTGACGTACGTCAGCCGATACTACTGAATTTGTATAATCCTTCATTAAAACCTTACGAGCATAACGCTCGTTTACTCTACCCTGTTTCTCCATGTCTTCTTCGTGCCTCTCACCTGCACTCAGCTCATACACGCCTCACATCAGCATGCCTATACCTTAATGAAGGTCCCTTGTTCAAGAATACAGTACTACTACAGTACTGTGCTTCCAAGTAGTTGTACAGCATTGTGTCTGCATTCTAGTGGAAAGCATGTGATGCTCTAGCACACACTAATGCACAGTCCCCACAGTCCCTATGCACAGCATATGCATGGTGCAAATCGCGTTGCCTCCCAGAGGCCAGATAATACACACTTTCCCCTTTCAAATCACAGACTAATGAGAGCTTTGGCCTTTCTTAAAACTGCTGCGTATACGTGAAATCAGCTCTCCACGCTGCCTGTTTGGCCGGTGTGATGTCTGCCTGGGTTTGCATGCCTGCACGGGTATAAGAACATCATTTCAAGCTCTGTCTGTTGGCCTGATGTTGTGTCTACAAGACATACGACTGTGAATATTACTATTACACATGACATATTACTTAGAGTGGAGTGAGACAGCTGAAATTAGCCAGCCACGAAACAATGTTGTCCCAGCCTCTGACGGAGACGGACGATAGTGGACGTCAATCTCTTTCTCTCTCGCTCTCTCTCTCTTTTTCTCTCACTCTCTTTCTCTCACTCTCCGTTTCCACCCCTTTGTTGCTCCTCATCCATCCATATTTTCCACAGTTTCTTTCTCTTTTTCATCCCTTCTCTCATTCCCTTCACAAACCCCCTGTCTCCCTCCCAAATGCCTCTGAGCTCCGTTGACTTTGTAAGTTATAGAGAAGATAATTCAATTTCATGTTCCATTGGCTCGGCCAACAGCCGCTCGGAAATAAGCTGTGGCATTCAACTCTCCGGAAGTGATTCTGCTTTCCTCTCTCTCTCTCTCTCTCTCTCTTTTTCTCCAGTCTCCCTCTTTTGGTCTACTTGTCGTTTCTTTATCTTCAGACTGTCTTCTCTCTCTGCCTTTTGTTTCCTCGCTATCTCTCTCACTTTCTCCCAATCTCAGACATGTTGCCGCCTTTCTCCACTTCCAGGTTTCAGTCACAGTCTGTCCACCCCCTCCCCTCCTCAAACCTTCACATCCAATTTTCTCTCTTTTTCGCTTTTCCTATGTTTGCAATGGCCTTTTTTCATTTCCATGGGCTGTCTGGCTGTCTGTCACAGTGCTAATCTCAGATATTCAGAGACCTGCAGAACCTTCTGGAGTCTCTAGAAATTAAACTGCTGGAGAAAAATTACTATTTGCTTCCTATTGCCTCCTGTTATTCTTGAAACTAAATCAAATTGGGTGGAAAGATACAACTAATGGCATTTACCAAAGACCATTTAAAGCAATTTTAGCGCAGATGGTAAAATCTAAGCTTTGCGTTGTGCATCATAAATCACTGTATATGTCATGATCGCGACCCACTTTTGGGTCGCAATCTGTTGTGTAGTGGGTCACGGACATGTGCTTCAGCTCAGTCAAAAAGTCTAACTTTTATTTTTATTTTACCGAACTTCAACGGTGCACTTTTATTTTGAAAGGTGCGTAGGTTGTTTTGAACAGTACATATAGACATTGTGAACTACTGCACAAACTGTTTTGTAAAATAAATAAATTATAATAGTTCTGAAATTAAATTATTTTTGGGTTGTGACTTAATGACTAAGGACAAATATGGGTCCTGAGGTTAGACCAGTTGAGAACCACTGGTCTAAACAGTCATAGGGTTAGCCTTATTTACCACACTGTACCATCTTAACTCAGCTCATAATCCTCTTTTAAATGTCACCTATTGTAAAATTCTAGTTTTCAAGAGACTTGAAAGAGATAGATTTATTTAGAAGTTTGAAAAATAAATTCATTCAGCCAAAATTTGTAAAACAAGCCAGAAGAGATTTTGGATTGTAACCAATAGTTATTGGCCAATCCTTCGTCTCCCAGTAAGATAACCAATCAATTGAAACAGAATGTTCAGCTCAAAAGGAGAAATGTCTGTCCAAAGTGAAAGTTGGAAATTAGAATGTTATGGGGCCTTTAATGTAACAATTCTGTATGTAGGGGCCTTAAGGATAGCATACTGTTCTTTAATGTTCTATCTTTATTAAGTGTTTTGTGGTAAAAGACATATACATAGAAGAACATCCACAGTGTGTTTACAACAGACATGCCAATTTCAGAAATGTGAAATCAGACTAGTTTCTCTGTGCATCGAGGTGTTTTTGGTGTTAAATGCTAATTGTATCACTCCACTTTCTATCCAATCAGTTGGATAGAAAAGATATACTAAAATATCCTCATTTATTCCCATAATTCCCTCTTTGCTCTCTCTCTCTCTCTCTCTCTCTCTCTCTCTCTCTCTCTGTGTGTGTGTGTGTGTCCCATAGGGGTGATGTGTGGTTTAATCAGTGACATTCTGTATTCTGTACTGACTATAGAGGAGAGACTAAACGCGTGAAGCGACTTCTTTCCTCTAAACTATTCATGAAGACCTCTGCGCCTGTAAATTAAGACGCGGGGCTCTGAGTCTCCGCCTGGTCAGACCACGTCTTAGCACAGACGCAGGCGTTGTGCGGTAGTTTTCGGGGCTTTAGGCGAAGGTGTACTAAGCACAGACTTATCCAAAATCACGCACGCCACTTTTGTGTATGTTATGTTGGCCTGTTTCGTAAATAATTTAACTAATGAGTACTGTCCTTAACCTTTTTAATCACAAAACATATGCACTGTATCATTGTCTTCAATCATAAAATACACATGAAAAACAACATGGTGACGGGCATTTCAATATTTCTATTAACCTCATTATGTCTGAAAGGACAAACCTATTACATAAGCTAATTGATCCATGATCACAACTATTTAAGGTCTCCTGCTGTGTTCATAGAATGCGCAGAAAAGAGAGAAAGAGGCTGGTGAGAATGAAGACATGTTCAAATAATGATGTTTGCTTGTTGTCTCATATCACAATGGAATTGGTGTAAATGTCTTTTGTCTTTCACAATCTTAAGAGGAACTATGGAATACATAATTTGCCATAAGCCTATGATGGAGTAGATACACACACAGTCTATCGAGAAAGAACCACTTTTCTTGATCTGTCATCAGAAGAATTCAGGCTAAAGCTGCACCTCTCCCGGACAGAGAGTGTGTTGCTTGAGCTGATTTGACACACCACTCCAACTGATCATTTATTCATTCTAATCAAATCTTTTATAACTGCGCCGCCATTATGCCAGATTACCACCACCGTGACCACATTAGTAAGAAAGTATTGGCCACACCTTAGATCCACTTGTGCCGTGAACTTGCGCTGTGCCCCTCCTCTTGTACCTTGATCCTGAAACTAGGGTCCATGGCCTCACTTCTACACCTCTGTTTGCTAACTTACTTAAACAATGAACATTTTCATTGGATGTTATGATATTTACACACACACACACACACACACACACACACACACACACACACACACACACACACACACACACACACACACACACACACCATGTACTGCATTCACTGACATAAAAAACAAACAGTTTGCATGGTAAGAGATAAACACACATGCCCACACAAACACAGATCTATGCACCGACTTGAAAATAAACACACAGCCTGCACTAGTATATCTGAAGAACACACATACACACACATACAGTACACGCTTCTAAATGTTGCATGCCAGGGTTGCGCCACAGTTGAATAGGCGTTAAAGCAGCTGTGAAATCTTCCTGGAGCGGTGCAGTCTATTTGCTGGGAACTGAATGGGGGTTAATGGGGCCAGGATACAGGTAGACCACATTACATCCCCAGGGAAACATGGCCTCTCGCCATTACTCCAGACGCCCCCAGAAACCATTAGCTTCTCTCTCTTTTTCTATGTGTGTGTGTTTGTGTGTGTGTTTGTCTTAATCTGTCTCTTCTAATATTTATGTATGAAGGCATGGAAGGGAACCATTTTCCTGGGAAGATATATGCTCTAGGTAAATGCTATGTATAAATATGGATTTCTAATAGCCTTATAACTGCCTTTCAAATGTATAGAATAATCTTTTGGAGATTTCTCCCATAATATTATCAATACTTACAAATTGGCCATGGCTGTGAATCTCATGAAATGTCAAAATAAAATGTTAAAACAACTGGTTTCTTGCCAAGAAATGTTACATAAGTTCATATTAACGCTATTATCCGCAGCTACGATGTGTCGGAACGTGTCAGTAGATTATTGTTATTGTGTTGTGTTTAGCATGGTGCTGCATTCACACCATCTGTACACACGCACGCACACACACACATACACGCACGCACGCACGCACACACACGCACGCACACACACACACACACAAACACATGATACACTCCCGTATAAGCTCTTCTTCAGTCTAGCTAGCTCCCAAACCACAGACATCAATAATTCTGGACATCTTTTTTAAATAATTAATGCAGTGAATTATAGACTTTGCGGCGGTTTGCACGTGCGCGTGCATGTGTGCGTGTGCACGTAGTGTAAGTTGCTGTCCATTCAAGCATATGCCTGTGCGCGTCTGGGGTCCTGCAGGTGTTTAGTGAGCAGTCGGGTGTGTGAACCAGGTGTGTTTAGAGAGACCTGGGCCACAGGCTCACTCTGTCTCTGTCTCACAGTATTTTAGTTATTATATTATTATTATATATATTATTATAGTTATATGTACTGCATGTGTCTTATATGTACTGCATGTGTCTGGTGGCAATATAAGTAACTCACACACCTTTGAATGTTGTATCGTGCCAATAAAGCACCATTTCCATTTGAATTTGAGAGAGAGAGTGAGAGAAGGAATGAGAGAGAGAGAGAGAGAGAGAGAGAGAGAAATGGAGAGAGAGAGAGAGAGAGAGAGAGAGAGGCATCTGTGTCTTCGTTTGACTTGTACATGTAAAATGTATAAAATATTACTAGTCTACTTCCCACCCAGTGTGTTTGTGAGTGAGAGTATTATGTCTAAATGTATACGTACACTTAAACTGAAGGGAAAGTTTCTACATGAAAGAAACTTTAGCAAAGCTTCTTGAAAGAGGGTAGTCCCCGTTACTAGGACAACCAGAAACCGACGTCCACGAGCCCGTCTTTCAGCGGCGGCGCATGCATGGGGGGCAGCTGTCTGTCAGCCGGGGGCGCTCCACAGCTGCTGAGGGTAGGGCAGGGCAGCTGTGGAGAGGCCGTCTGTAATCATGAAGCCAATAGAGCGAGGATCAACCCGCTGTGTTGATGAAAGAGGCCGACCTCCGACATACGGGCCTTCATCATCATCGTCATCATCTTGCTAAGGGGAGGGGGGCAGAGAGAGAGAGAGAGAGAGAGAGAGAGAGAGAGAGAGAGAGAGAGAGAGAGAGAGAGAGAGAGAGAGAGAGAGAAACAGAAACTGTGAGTGGCAGGACAAATGAGAGGGGGGAACAAAGAGGGCGAGGCGAAATGAACGACAGAAAGAGGAACAGGCAGGGATAAATACAGATAAGATGAGAAGGAGTGCGGGGGGGGTGGGGGGGCAGAGACAGACAGGCAGCACCAACGCACCATCATCAGATACCACAGCTGACCCCGTGACCCCTCAATCCCTTCCCTGATTGGTTCAATCAATTCTACAGAGGCCAGACAGCTTCAACACTGACCTTCATATATTTCCCCCATCCAGGGGCGAACATAGCAAGACAAATACGACGCCAGAGGGCTCCGATGCAGCAATTCTCTAACTGGGGTCTCAGGGTGTCCGTGACATGTGTCCGGAGTTCCAGAAACGAAAGACAAAATCCTATTGAAAGGTATTTTTCTGAAAAGATAACACTCCAAAAGTATTCTTTTCATATATTGTATTTATTCAACCTGGGTAAACACATTAAAAATAAATCTCTTTTGCAAGTCAGTCTGGGCCAACGAATCAGTGTACGAATTTAACATTTAAAAAAAGAATTAACCTTCCTAATTGGCCGAGCAAAGGTCTTGTGGTTTGTTATTCCACTTTATGTGTATTTCACATCTGTTCACAAGCTCTCCAGAAATATTCTTAAACCACTGTGATACTTACTGGTGTCTTTGAATGGGTGATTCTTGCATACCAATACCAATTTACCAGGACTTTACCAATACTGTACCAGTTAATGTAATGCAGTACAGTGCTCATCAGGGGTGTTTCTAGTTATGGAAAAGATCAGGGGCTAAGTTTGCCTGGGGCTTGTTTTTTTAAAGGAGATCGCACAGGCAGGTTGGGGACATTATATCTACCTTATATTAAATAAATATTATCACACGCATGCATTCAAAGGTTATTATTATTTCACAAGCTCTATATGATCCTATAAATATCTTTTTCAAGTTTATCTCTCTCTCTCTCTCTCTCTCTCACACACACACACACACACACACACACACACACACACACACACACACACACA
>JAODLI010027323.1:0-20477 GCA_027575585.1 Percopsis omiscomaycus | reverse complement strand
GCCGTAGATACATATTGTATACACACACACACACACACACACACACAAACACACGCCATGCGCTCTTAAGAGTTGTTAGGAAGCCCGAATACACACAAACACGCAATAACATCTGTTTTTGGCCTACAATCAAGCCCAGATGGACCTCAGGGCTGGTGTGTCAACAACAGTGGAGACCACACATTAAATAGACACAGTATGGCTGGGCTGAGCCTTTGGGAGAATGGGGGGGGGGGTTAGAGTGGTATGGGGTTAACAACTAGGGCCACAGCCTGTAATTATTATCACCTAGCCACCCAGAGTCCTTCTCAAATTGAAAGACGACGTAATTTCAAGAAATGTAGGTCAGTCGAACACAGTGAGAGGACCGGTTGTACATCCCGTAGCTCTCTAAGGTGTTGAAGTGTGCGTACAGCACATGAATATGCATTATGTGGGGAACTTTTCCTCCTTATTTTGCCTCTAATGCAATATAGGGCAGATCTCAAAGATAGCAAGTTAATTCATTTGAGTTAAAAGCGATAGTATTTAGCTTTGATGTGGAGCCTTCAAAGGCTGTGGTATAACTGGCTGGGTCAGATGGGCAGCATAGTAATGTCAATTTAGCTGTGGGCTTAAATTAGACCTGTCTAAACTATAGATACAACGTGCTATCTGTCTTATTTGTCGTTGCGGCTGCTTTCGGCAGATAAGACAGCAGACAGGTCTTTCGAGCTCCGAGGGTTTTGTAGGTCAGGTTGTGTGGAATTGTGTGTGTGTGTGTGTATAATAATAATAAAAACTCAACAAAACGTGCGTGGACTCAAACTGGCACAGAAATTGAAAGATAGATATCATATCTACCAAAATACTAGGCGTATGTATGAAATAAATTGACAACGATGTACAGTTTCAGTTATTATAATTTTTTTGTAATGCCTCGTGTTTATTTTTTTCAGTTAACGAAAATGTTTTTTCACACCTAGTTTTCGTTATTTCGTTCATTTTTGTTAATGATAATAACCGCGGTACAGGCAAATGTAAACACGCAACCCTGTGTACACAAAAATGACACGCGTGCTCGAACACATCTTCTATACTGCTATATGCTTGCTGACACGTGTTCATCTAACAATTACAGACTATCCGTTTAACAGGAGGAGGCAGAAAGGTGACTGTTGGAGGATTCTGTCTTTGTTGTTTTAGCCCAGACGCTAGGAATGTTAAAAACACAGGTGATGTGAGGGGAAAATAATCCCTTTATGTCTGTATATATGTGATTTGGGCCTTGCCATGGCATGTATGTATAGAGGTACACGCACTTGTACATTCTCGCCACACACAGAGCACATTTTTCTTGGGCTCCTAGACAGACAGACGCATTCTGTTGAATTCAAGAATTCCCATTGTATTCTTGTGTGTCTGGCAGGGTGATGACATATTATCAAAGCGGTTTCTCATTGTAGCTCATGTAGGTCAGTTAACCGAAATGTATTTCATGTTGGCAGTACTTTGGGGGCAAAAGTGGCTCTGTACAACTAAGACATGCAATTAGTCGCCTGCTAAAATATTAAAATATCCTCTGTTTATCGTTTGTAATCTTGAAAGGCTGGGTTGTCGCTACAAGGCAGTTACAGCATAGGCTATAAAAAGAGTAATCTCTTGTTGTAAAAACTTATAAGGCATTTCATTTTCATCTAAAACATAGTATATCGTTTGTACTGTATATCATATATTTCCTTTTACCAGCCTATGTCTATGGGCTCAAGTTTCTGGACGGCGCAAGGCCGGGGGCAGCGCTCAGACGTAATGACAATTTTGTTGGGCGCAAGGTGGTTTTTCTCTCGCCTGGGAATGGGAATGAGAGGAGCTGATTTGATTGGCCATGATTGACCACCACTCCTACTTATAATTTATTCATTCTAATCCAACCCTTTTACAGCTGCCCCGCTGTTGCTCCCGCTTACCGCCGTCCCGCCGTCCACACCTTAGTTTGACATGCCCCGTGGGCCTCTGCTTGCGCCTTGACTGGGAAACTAGGGCCCTATTTGTTTGCTGTCTGTCTCATGCAAATGCGTGTGGATGACCGCATATTACCAGTACAGTAGCTTATTGGTTCAGTCATTGGTTCATTAATGGGGCCGTCAAGGCATCAAATGACTTATCAGCAGTGGTATCAGCAGGAATAATGACATCTGGAGGAAACGTTGTGCATCTGCTAAATGACTGAACGTGAATGGAAATCTGCTAATGCCTCTGTATTCTGCCTCCTCTGAAGTTTTGTGACGTCCCTCGCCTGCTATCCTAGTGCTTACAAAGTGAGGAAACTTTTCAAATCCAAAAACCTACTGTAATTCCCTGCCTCGGTTCAGCGACTCACGTAATCCTCGCGTAATCTGCTCAAATGAGTGCTGACAAATGCTACCCCCACCAAAACACCAAAAAACCCATTTTTGAATTCACCTTTGTGGTCGGTTAGCAAAGCCCACTCTTTTTCTACATTGCCAGGAGTGCTTCCACACCATAGTTAAGGAGGGCGGTCCCCTCATTTAACCACCCTTCACTCAGCACTATGTCACTATGTGCCCTAATGTGGCTGTTCAATATGACCTTCAAATTTACATTTACAGAAGAACCTGCACAAAGGACCCAGTGGCTTGGTTGTCTAATGAGCACATGGTAAAGGACAGCCGGGCCATTAAAGCCTTTGGACCTAGCCATGCCCTAATGGCAGCTATTGACGTGGGTGAGATAATGTGTTGTGTGGTCGGAGGCTTTCAACCTAACGATTGTAGTCTGTGTTGACATGAGCCGTCAGTGTCCCTCAAGCGATTGGTTGTTAGGGCTTTCTATCTATCAGCTACAGCACTATATTATGCTGCAGACATCCCTGGTGTGCCATGTTCAACCGTGTTTTTTTCTCATTTGAAGGAAATAATATTAAGCAGTAGTTGGAATAGTTTAGTTATTTTATGAGGACGGCATCTCTTTTACTGTGTGGTCGCATTAGGAAAAGCTGGTATCTAATTATAGTGGCAAAGCAACTTCTAGAAGAAGCCACAATCCATTTGCTTAACACTGGGAACTTATCTCATCTAAGCTTATTTGTGTTTATCGTCCCTACTTTACAAAGCTTATCCTCAGCCTCCACCGGGCTTTCCTGTCTGGAGTTTACCCTTCAGACTTTGTTGCTAGGTCTGCAGATGGGAAAAGATGCATCTGTTTGTGTGCTACTTCAAAAAGAGCCTGGCTTTTCTCTAGGGGAAAATAAACCAGATTTTGCAGCAGAAAACGCAATTAAGGACTCCCAGTAGAATCTCAATCACCAAGCCATAACGTTGAAAGTTAGCCTTTTTAATGTGTTGAATTTCAAAGATGCGGCACAAATTATTTGATTTACTCGCACCCCCCGTCATAGGATGTAAATAAGCTTATTAAGCAGCCAATTTTAACATCTGCATTGATTGACCTCAGAAATTAACTAAAATAGAGCGATAACAGGTGTTTTTTGCAGTCTCCAAGGAGAAATTTTTTTGATAAATCTGTCTTCACGGAATTTGTGGTCTAGACATCTGTGTTAATCTGAAACTGTTGAAGACACGTTTTAATGTGGCAAGTCGATACACTCCTGACCAGCACATCCGTAAGGTCAGCCCTATGTGTTTTTCATCTGCCATGCACTCAAACCTGCTTGCATGTGCGGAACAAAATGGCACTGAAACTAGCTAAACGTTCACATACAGATAAATCTCGTCTTCATGCACCTAAACCAACACCTTCCATTTCTGCTACATACAAGTCAATTCCTTTTCCCTTCTAGGCTTTGACATTTACAGTCAAATGTCCAATTATAGCCCCTACTTTAAAGCCCTAAGACCCTCTACTGTAAACCTTTTCCTCTCCTACCACTCAATAGAGGTCCAGAAGCAAAGTACCAAACGCTAGGGTGTGCATTTTGAATCTGAAAGTGGCAGAAGCTTGATTCTTCACGGTTGCTGAAAAGGCAAGCTGTCAAGGCCGACTTGTCCATTGCCATCCCTGTAACACACATCCCTCACAATCCTCTCGCGCACTGAGAGACAGAGAGAGAGAACAGAGAAGAGACAGATGGAGGGAGCACTGGAACAGGGAAGGAGAGCGAATGCTACATCATTCTCATCTAGTAGAGACGCCATCAGATCAGATGCCTTCAGGCTCAGTCTCAATGCCCAGCCTCTCATACGTTGTTCCATAACGCCCCTAGGACAACCATTCGACAGAAACACAGGCACACACACGCACACACGCACACACGCACACACAGAAAACCTTCCAACGTGCGCACTCACACAGACTTTGTTTTGCTGCAGTCTAACCTGTCTCTCCGTGTCATTAATGCTCTAACTTCCTGCTATTGTGCCAGTCTGCTACTAAATTACACAGCACAGCCACTTCACCAACACACACACACACACACACACTCACACACGTGCATGTGCACATATCCACGTGCACTGGGATGATTAATTGGTTCCAGTGGAGCCAAGAGCTAATTTACTATACCTCCAGCCACATTTCCTCAGATACAGTAAGTCGGCCTCCTAAGGCAGCTGCCTGGTTGTTCCCCCACCTACATGCACAGTGTGTGTGTGTGTGTTTGTGTGTGTGCGCGTGTGCATGCACGCGCAGCTCTGCTCCACGTGTGTAAGGGAATGAACAAGAGTAGGCGTGCACTGTATGTTTCCTCACAAAAGGCCGTCTGTTGTTATTGTTTTGGGTTGTTGGGTTGCTGTTGTTTTTTGGAGGGGATGTAATTACTGAGAGGCAGGAGTTTGGGATGTGCCAGGCAGTCACCATCATTGTTCACCGTACGTTGTACTCTAAGAAAGCATTGTGAAAGATTGATTATGTTACGTTCTTCTCTGACCTCCCATTGGATTTGACCAGTGCCAATGAAAACACAGATCCTAAAGCTTTGACTTAAAAATAGACTGTTTACAGACTGTGTTGTCTTTTGTCTCTGTATTTGCTTGAGCCTGGCCGTGTTATAAAAGGCAATATAGCACTGTATATTTTACTTTGAAATTAATGGATGTAGCATATAGAACAGTATGTACTAATATTCAGCCTAGTTATGAATTACACAACAAGGTACCAGGTCTGTCAAGGGCTGAGCTTAATTAATAATTACTCAAATGAGGAATTGCTCACTTAAGATGACATGCTTGGTTCAAAATAAATACAGTTTCATCTTGCTGAGTTCACATCGTGTGGCTGTCTGATTTCCCAAACTAGTGTTATTCTCAAGGGAACGCTTAATTCTCCCTTGAGGTGAGTGTTGGAAGTATAAATCATCCTTCTCTGTATTAGTCATTATTTTTAATCACCACGCTCTTTGGCATAGCATCAGCAGGGGGGGTGCGGATGCTGGTGGAAATGGCAGGAAGGTTTCAGACCAGAACCACTTCCTGTGCACAGCTGTAGACGGTGATAGTGTAATTTCCCAGCCAGTGAGACACGTTAGCCAAGCATGTAATTAAAGGTTTAAAAATGTCACCATGCTACAGCGGTGGGCTTTATGCCCACGTACCGCTACAGCGCCAGGTGTGTGCGCGCACAGTGGGTTTTTAATGTGCGATGTGTCGTGTGTAGTGTTTATGGGCCCAGCTCACGGTCTCTACATCATGTGGCCATCGCAACACCTCCATCTCGATCGTCATGATGCCGCTCCTCGCGCCCTGCTAAAACACAGCGGCGAGAACAAAAGGCTTTGAAGTGGAGGGAATCTTTGATGCTGATGCATTATCCAAACAGTCTTGCATTATGAAAATTGCAAAAACTACTTGGAACAGTCACTGGGGCAACGGCTTGATCCCTCCCAGAGGATGGGAAAAAATATCCTTATGGGAAAAAATAGAATGGTATTATTGTGCAAATCTATGTTCCAATCAGGATAACATCAGCTGTCATATTGCACATTTCAGCTGTCAAATTGGCCATATTGATATTGATATATGTTGCTCAGGTAGTATAGGCAGCCATTTTGTAGACACCAATGAAAAACTTCAAATCCAGTTTTGAATTGTTTTTCATTCCATCAAGGTTGACTCACCGAAAGGCAAACCAGCACACAGCTCCTGCTGCTATCAAGTTTTGTTCATCCTGTTCGTCAAAGAGGTCTCACTACCACACACATTTAAATATAAGAGTAGGCGTGTGGATGTTTGTGATTAACAAATTAAGCTTTGGAAATGGCTATGGGCCCTCTAACTCGTTTGGAAGCAAACCCAGACGACAGCTTCAGAGCATCGTGTCGAGGTTGTTATGGAAATACAGACTCAAGAGTTTGGGAACGGTGACTGACAGACACTTTTTCATCTAGATTTAAGCAACTGTAGTGTGTGCTGGTGTTGTGACAACTTGCTCTCTATGAAAACTAGCGCCTTGACACTGAGAACGACTCAGACAGCAGCCCAAGGCGCCTAGGCTGTTTGTCAGCATCGCTGTCTCATCAGGGTGCATTCTGCAACGGGATTCCTCACAAGTTGTGACACTGTTTTATACAGACATCCAACTGCAGCAGCTTGGACATAGAGTGTGTGAAAAATGTTAAATCCCACTGGAATGCCATCCTGGTATAGACCTGGCTGGGTTTCTGATCATTTTGTCTCTTTCTTAGAGTTCTAGTAAGGTTTGTACCGATACCTTAGAGAGCTGTCAAATAATAATTGTACAATCAAGTAGAAATCTCTGCACATGCTAAATGAGCGCATTTGAAATGATAAGCTAATGTTATTTTTACCCTAACATGCTATTACAAGGAAACCTAGATACTGTAATAGCGAACAAACCTTACTAAGAAATAAATAATTCCCTTTTTTTTTTAGCTGTGTAGCTCAGAAGCAGCGCTGTTCCTCCTTGACCTGAATCTGGAACTCAGCAGTTATGAGAGGCAGCTGCTCCTGGCTTGTTTTAATGGTTTTAAGTACCAGTTCATATTGGGGTACATTTAGCTAGCAATGAGACACGTCTGGGTCATGCTGCTAATTGCTTTCCAGTGGAATGAGAAGAGCATTTGGAAGAGTTGTGGATGAGATCTTATCTTCCCTCAGGCATCATGTCATTTTTATACATTTTTTGCCACATAATGCGTGCTGGTTAAATCTCCAGTGGGATCGTGTCACCCAATGTATTGTAGACACGGAAAATGCCCCACACACACAATTGAAACCCCCCACGGTGTCACCATGGTTATGTGCAGACACGACTGCCATAGGCTGAGTGAGTTTGGCAAAAATAAGGTAGTAGGATTTGGGAATCTCTGGAGAGTTAGGGTGGGACAGGGTTGAAATTGCTGGGTGTGTATCAGCGAGAGAGTGTCTCTGCGTGCATCGGTGTGTGTGTGTTTGCGCGGGCGCATGTGTCTGTGTACACACACACACACACACACACACACACACACCGACGGAGGCATGTCTCTGATGTGCGTCCCAGATTTAACTGGACCAAGGCTGTGATTGTGGCCAGCCTTCCACATTGGTCCATTCCACAGCCTATATGGCGTGTAGCAGAATTGAAGATTCATTGTGTTTTTCAGCCTCTACAAAAATACAGAGAGCCAGTGCAGTATGAACAAAGGAAGGTGACATTATCGCAAAATGACCCTGGGGGTCTCTTTACTGCTGAAGTTACAGAAGTTTGCTGCAGAGAACTCGGAGCGTTCTGTGTTGTGTTCAGCCAGCCAACAGAGAGCCCCCATTCCTGTTCCATGCCCCCCCCCCCCCCCCCATTTTATCAACTGTGTCCCCGCTCTCCCAACCCATCTGCTGTGCTGAGAGCAGAATATACACAGCCAATATCGGTTCTGTTTGCAAAACTGTTCCACTTCGGGCACAGCGGCCCGCCAAACCCAACAAGCAGATTGGAATCTCCACGTGCTGTTGTGCCCGATGATGCGTTATGTCATCTTTAATGTTTATTTCAACTTAGAGGTGTTTGTGGAAGAGATTGGAAGGCGACGGGCCTGAACGTTAGGTTATGTGCACGTAAAGACAAAATATAGCAATTGGAAGAGAAAACTAGGTTTGCGAAAGCGACAATCCGTCACTTTGCAGTTTTGTTCATTTAGTTGCCATCTCCAGTACAGTACTGTAAGTGATCATGATCAGTTTGAAACTCAGTTGTGAATAGGCATTATACTGTATTTGTCTGTCCGTTTTCCAGAAATGTTCCACCTAGACACTAGATTCTAAATCAGAACTGCAAATGGAAGAGCTTTCATGATGGGGTAGTAGCTGGGGTAGTAGCTGAATATTGACTACATAAGGTCAATCAGGCATTACTCAGTAATTGTTGCGTTCAATTCTAAAATAAACACAAATCCTACATTCGAACACATGTAATTTGCTATGTTATGTGTGTGTGTGCACGCACACGCTTATGCCAGCAGCTTGCTCCTTCAGAGGAAAAGTGGTGTGGGATGAGGAGGATAGCGATGTGCAATGCATTCTGGGACGGAGTAGTGGTAAATGTTTACCCACGAACACCCAAGCACTGCACCTGAGGCGAGCTGTTTACTCAGCACTCTGTGTGTGTGTGTGAAATAGAGAGAGAGAGAGAGAGAGAGAGAGAGAGTGCTTGTGTGTGTCTGCGATGATGTGTGTGTGTGTGTGTGTGTGTGTGTGTGTGTGTGTGTGTGTGTGTGTGTGTGTGTGTGTGTGTGTGTGTGTGTAAATCCTTCAAACGCACACCGACAGACAGGGCTGTGGAAACAAACAGCAGCCCGATCGGAGTGTGTCTTTTAATCCCTTTCTTTGAAAGGCACAAACATTTGTTCGGGGGAATAATCTGCCCGGAGACGCTATCCGCGTGTCAGGGAGCGGGAGGGGGGCCTCGCCATAGCGGCGATGTGCCTTTGATGTCGATACCATCACTCTGTCATTCCCTCTGTCATTCCCTCTGTCACCCTCCGTGCCGCAGCATAGCAGAGAGGCCCACAGCCACAGACGAACAGCAAGGGAGACTTTGAAAGAGAAGGTGAAATAAAACAAGGAGATGAAGAAAAACACAAAACAACCAACATCCCGTGAACGACAGCGACAAACGGAAATGTCTTTGATGGCGAGCTTCACGGGCAGACAAACACTGAAAAGGAGAGAGAGACAGACTCTCACTCGAGACGCAATTGTTAGATCAGGTTAGATGGTTGGCTAGTCAGTAAGACAGACAGACGGGCAGACGGACACCAAATAAAAATCAACCACCGCCGTGTCATGTGACATCAATCCTATCAACACAGACACACGGCCTGCTCAAACAACCAGTGTGTGGCAGCTAAACCGACCGCGTTCTCTAATCACCTTCCTTGTGTGCTCTGCTCCAAAACAAAGTCTAGGCCTGTTTTACTGGTGTGCTGTTCTGTCTGGCCAACCAGAACGCAGAGAGAGAGAGAGAGAGAGACAGAGAGAGAGAGAGAGAGAGAGAGAGAGAGAGAGTGTGAGAAGGCTTCTATCAGCACTGCGGTGTGACCCCTATCTCACCCCCCCCCCCTCTATTTGGACAGATGGAGCATCAATACAACACTCGCACTTGATTGACGCGTGTGTGTCGGCGTGCTCGTGTGTGTATTTGCACGGCACACGCACACACAGGGGATTGCGTGTGCGTGTGCGTGTGTCTTGGTGTGTGTGTCTTCGCCCCGCACAGTTGCATGCATGTGTCTGTGGTCCGTGCGGCGGGAAAACAAAGGCATTGTGTGTTTTGGAAGCCTATTCATTATGGATGGTGTAATTCATCCCCCCCCACACACACACACACACATACCAGACACAATCAATAGCGGTGTTAATATGATCCTCTTTTCTCATTACTGCAGGAAGGGTTTAATTGATTAGTTAACTGACACCTCGCCTCGCGTTGTGCCCGTGAGTGTGTGGCCATGAGTGTGTGCGTGTCTGTCTGTGGTGTGTGTGGGCGACGGTGTGTCGGTGCGTCCTAGCTTGCGTGCCAGCTTCATGCTCATGTTTATATGTATGTATATATTATATATTATTTATATATATTATATATTATATAGTATTTATATAATATATTTACTGTATGTGTATACACATGAATGCTTCAGACGCTCAGTATGCAGGCGGCTATGAAACATTACCAAAGCAGCTTCTGACCTTTTAGATTGGATTCAATATTCAGCCCGCGAAAAAAAAACAACCCTGTATCGCACTGCAAGCCCCTGCCTCTTGGTTGGTGAGTCTGTGGCGGGCAGTAAAGCTATAAGTCGCTTGCATAATTACCCAACTATTACCCCAGCAAGGCTGTTGCCAGTCTTGATGGATACGATGTTTACTTAGAAAGAGCCAGTTAGTCTGACTATAAGAGCCTCCCCCAAATCCTACAATATATCTGCTCTTTAAAGGCACAAGCTGACAACAGTGTTTGCCTCATGTTTAGTTTTTGTAGAGGCTTCCAGTGTGTTCTCTTCTGTGTGTGCTAGCATGTTATTCATCATCGAATCCCAGGGAGAGGGAATCTGAGCTGTGTGTGTGTGTGTCTGTGGATTATATATTAGAAGCGTATGCCTTTTTGTATATTGGGTCTCTACGTCTCTCTATCTTGCTCCGTTTGTGTTATGTGTTGCAGATGTGTGCCTGTACACATCCACTTGTGTGCGTGGGTGTGGGTGTATGTTTATGGGGGCTTGGGGGTGGGTGGTTGGAGGAATAGACTGCAGTAGAAGTAGGAGGGAGCTGGTGGAAGGCTGTACCAATACACGGGAGGTGATTCAGGGGGCTGGGGCCACCTCACAGCACTCTGAGCTCCTCCAGTATTTCAGGACCCAGGAGTGAGGAGTTTTAAACAGATCACATCGTGTGAAAGTAGCTCAGTTTCAAACATGTCATGGGACCCTATGTTACATTACACTGAGCCAGAGAGACCACCAGTGAATCTTATGGATGGATGGATCACATAGAAAGAGAGAGAGAGAGAGAGAGAGAGAGAGAGAGAGAGAGATTTGGTGAACTGGTGTTTGTGTGTGTATGTGTCTCTGTGTAGGTGTGTGGCAATAAAGAACGTGTGTCTGCGCTTATGTGTTTGTGTGTGTGTTAGATCCCATGGGCGTGGAGGAGGAGCATTAGGTGTGCTTGCTGCTGTTAGGAATTCTAATCACGTTTTAACCGAATTTCTCATTTCGACAGAGCTGTTTAGCACGTTGAATAGCGTTTACGAGGCTGTCGTGTATGGAACGAGGGTTTGCCTCATTCCGTTCTGGCAGACACCCAGGGGTTTTAAAACTTTTATGATTAAAACCAGATTGTACTTGCCCAACTCGCAAAAGCTTGAAAAAATAGATTGCAGTTGTGCATACTGCCCACAAGAGGGAAGTGTCCACATGTGCCTCTTTCAGCATCTGTAAGGTAAATGTTACTATACTGGACATGCTCTTATGTAATGTATCACTAGAGCTCAGTAATTCACTGCAACCTGAGTACCATGGAATTAAGTAAATACATAGTGTTGTTCATATCATTTTGATGTAAACATTGGTGGTGAGAAACCCTTTTTCTCATTTCAATAATATAGACATAATATATTTCTCAACAAACAAGACAAGGCGACATTTTCTAGTAATAATAATAATAATTTAAGGCTCTCTTATCTCGATATAATGATAAATAAATAAAAGCACAAGAAGGCTAGGATGCTGAATGACCAATACTGAGTCATAGATATTATCATCCTATAAATATAAAGACGCCTCTTTTGTGTAAAACAATTCATTTCCAATGGCTGTGGGACCTTCCTCTGCAAAGAGGTACTGATCTCCTGCCAGCTCTCTGTTCTCTAAAGTCATGACTAAGTTACACTGCAAAAAATGTCCATCTTAATAATAAGTATTCTCTATTCTGCCTATGAATCCCATTTCTGCGGAGAATAGCAAAGGAACAAAAACTGCAAACGTGTCTGGTTCTGAAGCAATTTAACTTTTCTGATATTTCATAGCTTTACTGTTGTATGATGATGTATTTGAGTCTGATTTCTCAACTGTGAAATATTTAACAGAAAATACTACTGCAACAAAATGTTCAAGCTAGTTCTTGAAAACTTGTGTCACTGGAGGAAGGGACATTACAACATTAAACCTCTATTACTAGACCCTAAACGAATCCTTCAAGAGTAACATTTTTTACAGTGTGTAGTGAGGGCTGGGAAATCATGTGACATCAACAAAGCAAGAAAAAGTACGCCCCCTCACTCTTACAGACGCTCCTTATGCTACAGGGAGATCACTGGTATTCATTTAGTGACTAAATCAAAAGCCTACACAGGCCTTAAACAGGGCAAACGTCATCCATTAAAACCAGCCACGGAAACGTCAACATTGTGAAGGAAAGACTATATAAACAAAGTCCTCCTGTGTGTGAGCTTACCACGAGTTCTCCCCCTGCCTGGTCCCTCTCGGGCTTCACTCGAGCAAGGGTCTCATGTTTCAGGCCCCCATGGAAGTGGGGAAGCCCACTCCCCCCGTCCGTCACACCATGCTAGTGCTCTGCCGGCGTCTCCCAGGGGTGTTACGGGGGTTGGTAGGTGGACAGGGGCCATTTCCGCACCTCCCGTTTTGGGGGTACAGGGGAGGTTTGTGAGTCCTCGATCCAGGGGTGCGGTTTTCCATTATGACTGCAGGGTCTAAGCGCGGGGGGGGCTCTGGACGGCTTCTGCCTATGTGGTTGGAGGCTCTGGGGGGGTACAGGTGAGAAGGGTAGCCGTTCACACCTGGCCGGTCGCGGGTGGCGTCTCTGCAGGGGTTGGGCGGTGCGATGCGATTGGTCTTAACCACTGACGCCACGTGCACCGGGGAGGGAGAGTTAGTTCTGAGGATGACGTGGTCCTCGTCAATCCTCCGGGACAGCTGGACCACAGCGGCTTTGGGACTGGGCTCCGAGGCCCCCTCGAGCTTGGGGTGGGAGGGCACGTCACAGGCGCCGGATCCCGCGTGAGTGATAGCGGGGCCCCCTTCGCCAAGGTCAATGTTGGCTGTTAGGCGGTCAATCTGCTCAACCACCTGAATAACAACAGAGTGGGTCAGTACATTTCAGGCTGTATCAAAGACAGAGTCCGGAACAGAGAGATGCTCTGTGCTGAACAAAAACAGTCAATGAATCAAGGACAATTAATCTAGACACCTCTGTTTCCCAGTGGGTCTTAATTCTCATTCAAAGCTGGGAGGTGTTTTTGATAGCGCTACAATAGATTTCTAGGCTTCCCACAGAGGAATTTTTTGTCGGTGCAGATTTACATCCCCAGGCAAAAATGAAAACAGTAAAAGCCTTAATTTCAATTCGTAAAAGCCTCGAGGCAGGACTTTTTAATGTGCTTCTTGGAACACCGCTAATTTCGCCAGATTTCTCCAAAAGGTCAGGACAAATCGTCCTCAATCAGAGTTTCTAGTGGTGCAAATACGTCATTCACAAAACAACAGTGTGGACGCACGAACACAGACACACGTCAAACAGGAACAGAAATAAACACACAGAACCACACACCGTGTCAAACCGACCTGTTTTGACATGGTCTCTGTAGCTTATTAACTCTACTCAGATGGCCTTAAATGCCACCCTTGGGTTTGTGCATCACCAAAAGGTGAAACAGCTGAGCCCGGCTCAGATCTCTGATGTAAAGACTCAGCCTCTAAAGTACACAGAGACAACACTACCTACCTCTTTCATCTCCATGTGAACCTGCTTCAGCCCCCCCAGAACATCTTCCAGGTGTGTGACCACTTGTCGGATCTGATCTCGGACAGAGTGCCGTTCCGGGTCAGGAACCGCCCTTCGCCGGGGGTTGAGGACGCCACCGGCGGACGCCGAGGGCTCCCAGCTCGAGGCGTCGGAGGGCGGGCCGCGGGGACCCTTCCGCCTGCCGCGGAGGTGCGTCTGCGGGACCTCGGTGGAGAAGACAGCCTTATAGGAGCCATTGCAGCCCTCCTGTGATCCACCCCTCGCACTGTTCCAGTCCTGGTGTCCCTCCCCTCCCTCTCCGCCTGCCCAGCGCGCGGGGCCCGGCCCGCCGTGGCCGTTGGTCGCGTGCAAACGTTGGCTCTCCGCGCTCCCCCAGTGTCCCCGGCCCTGGTCCTCCTCCTCTGCCCCCACCTCCTCGTCTCCCTGGGAGACGTAGGCGACAGTCTGCCTGTGTCTGCGTGCCTGACCTCTGAAACGTGAAGGTGGGAGTTGCCGCTCGCCAGCCCATGACACACAGCTGCACTGTTCCCTGACAGGTGGGCAGTGGTGCGCCCCGGCTCCGGCCCCGGTGCCGGCCCCGGGCGGGGGCGACCTCCATGGGGCAGGGTTTAACTCATAGGGGCAGGTTTGGCTCGGGTCACCCGTCCTGCCGCAAGGACCGAGCGGCGCGAACACCGGCCTCCTCTGTGGGCTGCGGCGGGCGTTCCTCTCGCCCCAGTCCGCCACGAACCCGCTCCCTCCCGCGTCTCCAGGGCCAGGAGCCTGGCCGTTTCTCCAGCGGTCCCCGTACCCTGGTGCGGCACAGCGGGGAAACGGCGGCTCGGAGGGGAGGCAGAGGCGGCACGGGCCGGGGGTATTGCGTGGAAGGAGCTGGCCGCGTCCCGTTGTCCGCGTGCCGCCTGTGTACATGTCCAAAACAGTCCCGGAGACTTGTGTGTGTGTGTGTGTGTGGGAAAACGCCTTAGAAAACAACTGGTTTCCTCCCCTCCCCGTCCTCTCCGGCCCAGTCATTCGCTCGCTCTGTTTTCCTCATCTGCGTCTTTTCCCGCAAGAAAACTTTTTTCTTCGTCTGTCTCTCTTCCACCACCCCCCCCCCTCTCTCTTCTCAGGTTCCCTCCCCTTCCTTCCTGCCTGTTGTTTGCCTTTCGCTCCTCTGTCGCTGTTTATCTCCGCAGGCTCTCCCCCTCTCTCTCTTTCTCCTGGACCCCCTTTCCCATCTTACTTCTCCTAACTTTTCCTCCCTGCTCTTTCCCCCTCACCCCGCAGTCGTCTCTCTCCTGCGCGGGGCCCCTCTCCTTCTCCTCCACCCTCCCTACCTCTCTCCTGCCTCGTTCGGTCTCATTTGCTGCTGCAGGCTTCTCTCTCTCTCTGATTCTCCCGCACTTGGCTGTGTATTTCCCGTTCCCTCCCCTCCCCTCCGTGCTCCTCCTCCTCCTCCTCCTCCTCCTCCTCCTCCTTCCCCAGTCCCTCGACTGTGCTTCGCTCACACCATCGACCGTACCTGAAATTTCGGAGTCTGAAAGCTTCTTTTCTTCTTCTTTCGCCTTCACTTGAAATCCTGTTTGTCCTGCGGCTCCGCTGAGCTTCCAGACAGGCTGATGTGCCGCGTGTGTACAGTATGTGTGTATGTGTGTATGTGTGAGAGCCTGAGTGAGTCTCAGCTCCAGCGCTGAGCTCATTAGCCTAAACTAAAGCTCTCGCAGTCTACAATTAAACGCTGCCTGGGATTCCTCAGCTCCAGACTGAAAGGGAAGGGGAGGGGTGGAGAGAGGAGGTGGGGTTTGTAACATACACGGGGGTGGGGGGGGCGACAGCTCAAGGAGTCACAGTTACTGCCGTCTTCATACGTGTTGATATTTTTCACAGTGGCCTCTTAGCTTGTGGCTCTCTCTCTCTCTCTCTCTCTCCATCTGTCTCCCCTTCTTGTTCTTATCCTTTATTCCTCCCTCCCACCAACCTTCTGTCTCTCTCTCTTTCTCTTTCTTTGCTGCCACCTCTCTGTCATCTCCTCTCTATCGTTCCCTCGGCTGAGGAAACCGCAACTCGGCGGCTCAACCAAACTTCCCTCTGTTGAGACTTGCACAGACAAAAACTCTGCGCAGGGAAAGCCTGCATTTTTCCCGCCCAGCGCCTTTCCTCTTGGAGGACTCAGCAGAGCAGTGAGGTTTCAGAGGACATTTGCTTCAGCTATTTAGTTCTCCTATGAGTGTGTTTAAAGGGACCATCCTGGTCCCATAGTACCCCTGACCCCCAAAGTTCTGCTGCAGCTCGCTGTTTAGGTTTGAAACACAATTGTCCACTATTAGGGAAAGCTGTAGGGGGAAGGTGTGAGCTGCAGGGGGAGGGGTAGAGGGGAATGCGATCCATTCAGCTGCAGGGGCATACACACACAACAAAACTGAAAACTGAAAGAGAAACTGAAAACTAAATTAAATAAAAATCATAAAAGGAGGCTTACAGATCAGGTCCGTCTCCGCTTTTAAAAATAGCGCAAGAGGCCCGTTCTCTGGCTCTTTGTCCACCACGGCCGGGTCCAGCCATTTGTTATTTTGAAAGAAAATAACAGGAGATTTGAAGACAATGGCTTGTAAAAAAGCATGACTGAGAATAACAGCAGAGAAGGGTGAATGAGGAGCCCAGAGACTGGAGAAAGACCTGGAAGTACTGGAAGTGTAATACCCTGACACTAGGTATATTATTTATTCTGTATGGGAGAGAACGCACATATGCACATGCACTGTGCATACACACAAGTGAGGGTATACAGCGAGGTGCGAGCACACACTAATGTAGAACATTAAAAAAAAAAAAAGGCAGAATATAAGTGACACACACACACACACACACACACGCGCACGCACAGACATTTCCCGACACACACAAACACAGGCAGAAAGGCAAAGCGAGGAGATAAGGGGAGTCACAGTCACACCTTAATCTTTCATCTTACTGGGATTTTTCTCAGACAGGGCCCTTGAGAAAGATCCTTGACTCTGCACTGTCAAGCCATCTCATGGGACCTAGGTATGTGTGTGTGTGTGTGTGTGTGTGGTGGGGGGGGGGGGGGTTCTGATCTTACATCACACTGTATTGTGTGGACCTGCCAGCTCCCCGCTTGGCTGCTCGGCCGGAGGGCACCAGTACGGTGGAGAGAAAGGAGGCTCTAACAGACACTACATGTTCTTAACAGGGTCAGCATAACCTCGCTGGCACATACGGGTGCTTAGCAGTGTGTCTATAAAAAGAGCTCAGCGTGGTGTCGGATGTTATGGATCCAGTGGCTACCATCTTGTCACTAACTATGTGGTAACTCAGCACTTCAAAACCAAACAGCGTACGGAAACAGTACCGTGCCTAATTAGTTAGTTAATACAGGATAGGTAACACAAGGCCCCTAAATTCCATCTAATTCTGCCTATCCTCTCAGAGAAATGTTTAATATCACTTTAAGATTAGGGTGAATCTCCTATACCTATGTTTATTATGTTCTTTGTGATACAAACCCTAACCCTATAACAATTTGTTCTCATGTTCTCACGACTGTATATTGTGTTATGTTGTATTTGAGATCAGAGATACTAAACATACAGGATTTTTGTTATTTTCAGTGGTACGAGACATGGCCATTCCCATATGTATTTTAAACTCTTCATCACATCCTCTGTGATTATAACAAGCCATCATCTGAAAAAATGCAGCAGGAGAAAGAAATGCTGTCGCACAGTAAAAAAAAAAGTTAAATAAAAAATACGAAAATATTACTCAGCAGTGCATGCTTTGGAGGGCTGTAAAAATGTGAAACATCTCCCAGACTCAATGTTGATAGATGAGAATGAACTGTTCCGGGCTCTCTAATGACTTTGGTTCACCCGATGCAAATTAATTACATGGAACTAATGTCATATCACTGGCAGGAAAAGTTTTGTCAAATTATTTTTACCCTCAGACAGACATTTTATTTTTTTTAGGGTGAAAATATCCAATATACATTGGAATATTAATAAAGGAGATTAATGCTCATTGCTTAGTGGTATCTTACAGTTATACAGCTTTCAAAGATGTTTGTAGCAGGATGGTACTCACTGAACACAAATCTACCCAGAGACAATCTACCCAGAGACAATTTGATTCTCCAGTCAGGAGAGATCTCTTCCCTCTTGGGACTTGGGTCAGTGTCAACCCTATAGTTAAGGACTAAATTAGATCTGATACACTCTGAGGTCCTGAGCTGTGCGTGTCCTTTATTTAACAATACAATGGAGGCGTTGTGCTAAAAAGAGGATTACAGAACAATTCCCGTTCCCAAGCCTAGCAACACTGTTGCGTCATTATTAAACTACAACACAGTGATGCTATATCAAGAAACTCGCCCTATGATGCAGGGCATGCTAACATGCTGGGCGTACACTGTGCAATTTTGGCACGTTTTAAAAAGGGCTTTGCTGTCACCGACCAATATGAAAGCTCAGTGCGATAAACGCTGTTTAATGTACAGTGTGCAGGGACAAACGATGACTGACGGACGAGCTAGTAGAGGGCCGTTGTGGTTTTTGTTGAATCTCCCAACAGTGCACTCTGAGTAGCTCACAATGCTCTTTACTTGTCCCCCTGCTGCACAGACAGGCTCACGCCAGTCTCGGCCCTTCCCCCTACAGCCTTGTGCACTTTCAAGCACAGTTGTGCTTTCAAACGGAAACGGTAAATGGGTAGAGATTTTGGGTTCTCGGGCTACTATACCTCAATTGAGAGTTACACTCCCTTTGTGTAATTTAGTGTGGACAAAATGCCCTGGGTCACGAGAGATAATCTGCTGTCTATCAACCGATGCTGACACAATTTCGATAGTGATACATAAGTTGGACAGTTGGACGCCATCAGCTTGGCAGGTGCAGTCGAGACAGTCTGCACACATCTCTATGTACAGAAATATATACAGTATAAATATATATATATACAGTATATATATATATAATAGTTGGCCTTTAATAGAAATCTGCACAGAGCACAAAGGAGTCTATCAACTGTGGAAGTAGGTCTTGAAAAACCAAATGACTATGACCGAGAGCAATAATAAACACAATAATGACCAGGCAGAGGAACTGGTCAGCCTGGCAAAGAGGGTACACCGAGAACACAGTTGCTATGGTTGAGAGTAACAAGGTGGGAATGAAATGATTCATTTTTTGCCCCTGTTGGCTTCAGATTGCAGTCAAGAGTGTAGGATGGGAACACAGTGCAGAGAAAACATAATGACATATTTACTTTGCTTTTCGGAGGAAGGAGACCCAAGGGTGGATGTTTTATCAGCTCTCCACAATGACAGAACAAAGGGACACACTACAGCGACTGAAAGGACATCTGAAGGGTGTGAGAGGACATGAGAATATACAGCACATGAAACTCTATAGAGAGCTGGTAATAGGGAATGGGACATTTACTCATATTGCCTTGTTTAGGCCTCTGCCATCCATGAACAATGCATCTCCCAAAACAATGTGAGACTTTCAGGCCAACATGTCCTAGAACAAGCTTTTACATCAAGTTGTTCATTGCCCACCAAACAATGTTTGGTTTGTTATGTGAAATATGTTATATCACTAATATCACGGTATGACTGATTGTGTAAACCTAAAAGAGTGTTTAATCACATACCAGCCAGTAAATAAGAGCCCAGCTTGTAAAATTCACTATACCCGCAATGATCAAAACATTTATAACTGCAAAAATATTGCTGTAATACATACAGTACTAAGAAAAAGCATTCACTGATCATCTTAATTCTGTATTTTTATTTAATGTTCAGGAATGTTCTCTGCAGTTTTCTTTTTGGTTTCAACAGGCGACTACTCATGCTCAGTATTAATATTCCCCTGAGCTTCAAGTTCATGGCCGTCCCTTTGTAAAGGGGAATCTCTGACGTGTACCCATTAAAAGTGGCTGAAACACTCATTCAGCTGTATTCAAAGCAGCATGTCCTAAAATTCCCTCCACAGACATGCTGAGAAAATAGCAAAAATAGAAAGCGGTTTGGAAATTGCCTTTTAACATATACAGCCTGCAGCTTTAATCTCCCCGCATTCTAGATAGTGATATACAGCCGTGTATCTTAACACCAGATGAGAGAACATCCAAGTGCTATCCAGTGGATAGCATGCACTTAGCATGTTCACTATCCACTGGGTATAAAACAAGCCGTTAATGACCATATCCAAATAAGAGTAGTGCATACTGTATATATCAGTATGTGGCAGGTTGTGAGCATTGGTTCTGCTAGCGAGGACCATCGCTTGGTCCACTGCTAATCTGAGATGAGAGAAGGTGCCAGCAAGGATCAGGAGCAATAATATCATTGCCTGGCCTAATCAAAGCTATGCATGCTAAAAGGAGGTGTTTTATGCTGAGTTAACAGACATTAAAAGAGAGATGCGCAGACCAATGTGACCTCAGCCGAACAGACTCAGGCAACAGTCTAAGGCTGGGAGGGGGTTTTAACACAGTGTGCTGACACATCATCAAGTCTTGGCATCCACCATACAAACGCTCTTATTTTCCTAAGTGGGTTTCTCTTATTTAGTGCAGCCGCTGTTGTTGCGTTGTCTGTCTGTGATAAATGTCTCCGTTTCCAAGATTGTTGTGATAGATATGGGTCAGCTTGTGAACGGAATAAATCACAAGGACTGCTTCTGTCCTACTGTGTCTCTCTCTCTCTCTCTCTGTGTGTGTGTGTGTGTGTGTGTGTGTGTGTGTGTGTGTGTGTGTGTGTGTGTGTGTGTGTGT
>JAODLI010027283.1:0-20498 GCA_027575585.1 Percopsis omiscomaycus | reverse complement strand
GCTACGCTTAATAATGAGAAAGAAAAACGTATATTCATCACAGTATTGACAAAAATATCACATACTCTATCTTGTATTCGTCAATATGTTGACGTTAATGTAGACATCAAGCAAATTCAAATTTCGTCGCCATTTTGACAAAAATGTAGTGTCTGATAACATTCTAGAATAAATACTGACGAATCCCATTTTCATCAGAGTAAGAATGAAAAATTATTATATATTATATACGAAATTTATATAAAGTAAATTCACATATTCGTTGTTTTATTGACAATTTTCATTTTCAATTACATTTTCAATTACATTTTATGTACTTTGAGACCAATGAGATCAATGAGACCATGTTGCTTTTTACTTGAGAAGGAAAAGCCTTATGAGTGATGTTGACCAGACACTGATAGCTATAAAACTGTGGGATATGTGTAAGGGTCTGTGTACGATGAGCGAGAGTAAGCACGAGCCAGAGGAACACACACAGGCGGAATTGCGGGTGCAACGCTTGAAAGCGTAGCTTTAATATAAAAAAAGAACACAAACGTACAGGGCATACGCCAAAACAATGACCAACACATAGTGCTGTTGGCAGAACTTAAATAGTCCCACAATCAAAACTAAAGGAGGCGCACCTGTGGGGCTAATCCCTCCCAGGTGCGCAATAGGGAGGGGAAGCACGGAGCGCGCATAAGCCTGTACGCGCTGATCGTGACAATATGGTACAGAAACTGATGAAGCTGAATAGCTGAATGGCTAAATGATTAATTGGCGCAGCAATTGTTGCGCCAACCACAAACTAATACATGCTCTTTCACACACACACCTTCCAAAGTAGTCCAGTGCTCATGATTACTAATTGGGCTTAAGTGTTTCTAGAACTCAGGCGAGAGTGATCGCTGAAACAGGGCTTGTGCAGACGGCTCCCGCCCCACCAAAGGTGCGTGTAGAAAGACAAGAACCAGACAACGACATGCCTTCACATCCAGGATTATTAACGATCGAACACAGGTTAATGTGGGCCGTAGCCACGTCAAATAAAAGGGTAAAATAATGCAGCTACACGCTTCAACCCAAAGCGAGGGTCAAACTCTCAGTAACCCCTAAACAATCGACCGCCCCTCCCCAAGGCCCAAGGCGAGACCCACCCCTACTTCACACATATATTACAGGGCCCTTCCTTAAAATAGAAGGCTGCAGGTAATAGGTCCTAAATGTGTGTAAACCAGTAAATAAGCCCTACAGGCGACAAGTTAATAACAGTAAACTGAGCACTACATATATTACAATATTTATGCAATATAGGCACAGGGAATTAGGAAAGGACTTTAAGTATCCCTATTTTCACAGGGCATGTTACAGACCGTAAAGAGGTGCAAACGTTTCGGTCCAATTAGGCTTTCCTCAGTGCAAAAGTGCAAAGTGCTTTCGCACTGAGGAAGTGCAGTGCAGTGCAAGAAGACTGAGGTAGACAGATACCCAATCTGGTTTCTATGTAATATTCAATGGAAAATGTGTGCGTTTCCACACATACACTTAAACGTTAAAGCAGTTAGCTTTACACAGCTCGGCAGATGACCCTCGTTTCACTAAAAGAAGAGGAAACAGATCAGATGCAGAATAAAGAAAGCAAATATAGCTCTTCCAACGCAGATCAATTCTGCTCTCCCATCTGCTGTCTGGGCCATCCATCGCACACTGGCAGCTCCCAACCAGACAGGGAGAGGGCTGAGATGCAGGCATATGTTTAAGCCATAAGGGACTGCCTACATACTAGAATCACAGTCACATAAACAGGTGACAGATACACACACACAAATGAATGATAACTCAGACGGCATATACTGTACGTACACAAGCACAAATGCAGTGACACACAACACACACACACACACACACACACACACACACAGCAAACATGGCACACTCGTGCACAAATGCTTGCACGTTGAAGCTCGCGTATCACTCCACCATTTTCTCTTTCTCTCTGTACTCTGTGTGTCTGTGTCTTGCTCTCCTCTCCTCTCCTCTCCCACACTGCTTAGCTTACATGTCTCTCACCCGGCAACAGGCAGGAGGGCTGAGGTGACAAACATCAATCAGGCGTCACCTGCAGATGCTTTGTGAGGCTCTCGTGCAGCCTGTCCTAATTAAATAAAAGAAATCCCCCTTCAAACAGAACAGGCACTCGCTGTCAGCCCTCCAAAACTGACGCATTTGTCAAACACACGTACACATGTGCACGCACTAGAACACATACACAAAAACACAGTCAGAGGTGCAGTATGCAAGTGTATACTTATACTTAGGCCCCGCTCTGGACCAAGGTCTCCTATCTATCTAATTATCTACGCTAAAAAGCTACGTGAAAAACCATATCCTTGTGATCAACGCTGGTTCTGATGCTGTCAGACGAACCGGTGCCGAAACACACAAGGAAATCTACACAGAAGGGGGAATCTGACCTCTTGACACATACATTTTGTCTAGAGCAGAACACTCCAGCCTTGGAACTGCCCCCCACGAGATGGTAGTAAAACCCCTTTTTGCTCCCATTCACCTGAATGGGCAAGTGTGTCCAAACCTTTGACTGGTACTGTATATATTACGATATATATACCTATATAATCATATTGTTGGTTTAATATAATCTACACTGAATTTATGTAATAAACTTACTTTATATTAAGAAGTTGTTTTCTTGGTTTTTGGATATCACACACAGTCAATCCTATTGTCAAGGATTCATATAACTTCAGATTATTGACTGATCACAAGTTTGATTAGACTACATATATGAATATGAATTAATAATAAATCATAATCGTCTCCCCGAATGATCAACCGGGGTGGTGTCTCAAAGGTAAAGTCGAAAGACTTCAAATTTGTATAATAAGTTTGGTGAAAACACAAACCATACAAAAATACACAAACTGCAAGTGCTACATAGGCACACACAAACACACACGCACGCACTAACGCACGCACACACACACACACACACACACACTCACACACACACACACACACAGATATAGTCCAATGCACATAAAAGTATGCAAACAAACACACACACACACACATGCAAATAATGAACTGAAGGAAGGTAGGAGAGGAGATACCTGCCGGAAGCTTCTTGTTTAATTGGTGCTTTCATCGCACAGATTGTCTTTTTTGTCTGTGGTCCTGTTTCCGCTGGGGGGAAATAACCACAATGCCTCTTCTGTGCTGTTGTATTCACTAGGAGAACCGCTAATGAGGTTCGATGAAGGTGAGGGGAGCGTCACATTACAGTATTACTGTAATCTCGCAATAAAGGACGAGTTAATAAACAGACCTCGTCTGGTCATCCTCCTACTGTTATGTTTTTAAATCTTTAAATAATTCAAAAAAAAGGCTGACTGAGCATGTTTTTTTCATCCACACTATTACACTCAGGTTGAGAAAATAGTAAAAAGCAGAGTTTTCATCAATCACTTTAACAGCTTATTAACAGCTTGACGTATACATTTAAGCTAAAGTGAAGAAGCTTGCATTAGCAAATGGGATCTTGCTCGCATTTGACACATTTATAGCTGTGACTGTTAAACTCCAAATAATGTAAGATTTAAGAAAATAAATAGACCTGACTCATCAGGGGACTCCATTCCAGAGTTGTAAACAACTTTTTTACACACAATTATTGTTTTATTAGCACTTGCACACTGGTGAGCTGTCAAAAACAACTACAACTTGTTACAGTAGTCTTAGCCACAGAGTGGTTCCCCTGGAGCTAGCTACAGGCTGTGGAGGGTATTTACGCAGCTTCAGTGTTCTGTAACCTGTAAATTCAACCAGCAACCTTCAAGGCAAATCTTTTTTGCCTGTAGGGCACAGTTATTCAAAACTATGGCTATGATAGTACCCACACAAGAGAAACCATCAGTGAGGTGAGGTTAGGTATGGTATGTTATACTATAATCCCCAAGGGGACATTCATTTGTTGCCTGTGCAAAAGTGCAAAAAACAGTGCAAAAAAACGTTTCCAGTAGATAGAAACAATGAAGAAATGGTAAATTGTCTTCTTTTTTTTTTTTCTCCCAGTGGAGAAAACCAGACTAAAGCTTCCATTTTAGGTAGGATCCAAAGGAGCTTTTATTTATTGCTTTAATAACTGGGAGACATTTGGGAACTTGGAGCAATACTGTATATATACGCCTATAATACTCTCAGCATCAGCATCAGACTGTCTGATGCATCAGCATCAGACAGCCAAAAATGCAATGAATTCCGCAACAGGAAGAGCAACTGGTTTAACAATGACACATCTGGGGGAAATTCTTCAAGGATTCGAACGTGCAAAAACTGATGAGGCCTGGCATTGCTTGCTTAATGTGCTTTCTGTGTCTTCTGCTCTCGCTCTCTCCCCGCTTCTCCTCCTCTGTTAAGTGTTAAAGAAAGATAAGGGGCTAACAGGAGAGAAAGAGGAGAGGAGAGAAAGACTGAATGAATAGACCCTGCGAGAGGAGGTGCAAGCTGGGCCTGTGCTCACGGCCCCCGGTGACAGAGGGGGATTACAATGGGACGCACAAAAGCACACAAACACTCACACACAAGTGCATAACAATGAATAGACATTTCTCAGGGCAAAAAAAACCAAACGATTACTACAATCCCCACCTCCTTAATTTTCTCTATCTTAAGCCCCCTATCTCCCAGACATTAGTAGAGCAGCCCTAACGTTTCATTAGGATCAGTGTCACTCACAGGAAGTAGTTATTATTCTGTGACCCTGGAGCCTAGCACGTATGCGTAAATAACACCTGCGCGAACTCGATGATCTGAATGAGGAGAGACAGATACGGCATGGCGCCGGTCGCGTGAGGCATACGGTCTCTGCTACTGCTGTCCTGGCTGTCAGTTAGTGTTCTACAAGAACTGGAACCGCGGGCGATATGGAAAGACGGACTAATGGCGTAATGAAGTTTCCATATGCTTATGTCACATGAAGAAGAAGAATCGGTACACCCGGTCACAAGTATAAAAGCTTTCTGCGTACACACACACACACAATTCGCCACATGAATAAACAGATGTGCAAACGCATGCACACAATTCCATCGGCGCTAGCTAACTGTATTTACGGGGGGAAGGGGTCCAATAGCGCCGGGAAGCTAAGCGGAGGCTGGCATGAAATGCGTGCTGCCTCTAATCCTGCTCCTCCAGCTCGCCTACTGTTTGTGTTTGTAGCACATTAGTTCTCTGGGGTGTTACGTTATTATCACTCCCCCTCCTCCTCCATGCTACGCTCTCTGCAGGGGGGCAGTCGTGCTGCTGCACACACGCTAAGTGCTGAGGTTTGGCACAAAGGGGGTGGCGGCCGAGGCTGAGGCAGGGGTTTACGAGCCTCATGACACGGACAGCAAGGAGAGGAAGACACGGTGAGAGGGGCTGGAAGAGAAACGACTGAGAGGGAACAGACACAGCAGGTGAACATGAGAGAAACCAGTTGAAAATGATGGAACATGAGAAAGATAGTGGCTGTTGCAAATATCAAAAAAAGAGTTAAGATGAGAATATGAAGTGTGATGCATGCTCCTTGGAAAGGATGATGATGGGAAAAAGGGAAGTATAAATCAGACATCTAAAAGAAAATAAAGAGAAATGAAGATGGATGGAAGCCATAAAAGAATGTGTTTTTCTATTGTTTTTGTATGTATGCATGGTTATATAATGTAAGAATTTGTTTCTTGTGATGTGTCTTTGTATCAATTTAAGTTCTAAGTACTTCAGGTTCCCGGTATTTAAAATCTAACATTCAATCTTATATGGATAAGATAACCCAATATTTACACATTGAAGGTCTTTGAATATGATCCACTGTGAACTATAGTATTTAAATCCCACTATTTGTATTGATAAAAAGTGTTCAGAGTTGCTGTATTTTATGTGCTGGTTTCAGGCCATTGGCTAATGGAGGTAAACTCAAATGGACAATATACTACATTGACCTGTTCTGGTCCATACACATCTATACATCATGCACACTTGGCTGGCTGGGCCCCAAGTATTAGCACCTATAAAGGGGCAAAGGGCTGAAACGTTACTGCAAGATGTATGGCTAAGCACAGTAGAAACTTTTAACGCCTAAACATTTCCTCATTATTGTTAATCCACTACAGTTAGTGACTGATATTTTGTTAATTTAGTATTTACTTTAGCCAACAAGTTTGGGGCAGTTTGGATAGGTTGTGAAAGTGACACTCCAACACTACACTAACCACAATTTGGCATACAATGTATGCCCTTTTAATTGGTTCCACAAAATGAATGCAATCCTAAATGTAATGATAGATAATTGGCTTATTATTGAATTGATAGAACACAAATATGTTGTGAAAGCTTGTTTCATTTTAGTAGACTGCAATATAGTGCCCCCATAACTCCCTGTGCTGACTATTGAAACACAACTGCCCATAAAATGGCATGTGGGTGTAGGGGGAGGGGGAGATAATGGTGTGAGTCAAATAGCACTGTATGCAGAAAAGTCCAAGATTCAAACCAAACGTTTTTCTAATGCTGGATTAAACCAAAAGGGCAATTCTGGACAAAAGTAATAGTGGCCTGTCACAAAGGGGTTTAGAAGGGTCGCTAAAAACGAAACACCTAGAACCTATTGAAATCTATTGTCTATTGTGAAACCGACACTTTGCCCACACCAGCCGTGTGTGAGGGTCTGCTTTCCTTCTCTCCTAGTTTCTATTTGAGACGTGCCACCCCTAAAGTCCTGCTTTTCACAACTTTTTATTGGTGTTTAGAAAGCACTGGCAGTGTTTGTCAATCAAACCAGCATACACATTGCGATGGATGAGGAGAGGTTAGTGAACTGGATATTTATCATGGCACAGATGGCTAGTTAGCTTAGTTATCTTAATTAATAGCTGGCTAGACATTCACTAGGCCAGCTTGGTGTTGCAATAATGTCGCACAGATAAAAAGAGTGTTGCTGAACAGAAAAACTCAGATCACAGAGCTTTTAAGAGAGTGGGAGGACGATTGTTAAGGATTTTGAGTTGATTTACTCTCACATCTGGTGTGGGAATACAAACATTGCTAATTTGACGCAGGGGTGTTAACAGAGAAATTACAATCTCTGACTAATATTCAACAATCCTTAAAATCCTTTACTATATAAAAGTGTTCTTTGAAAAGACTTCAAGCAGTTCCTTTAGTCAGAAAATATTTGCAGCCTTATGAATCTTTTAGCTACACTTCATCCCTAAATAGAGACAGACTTAAGGAGCTGGAGAAAAAAAAGGTCCTCACCCGGCCATGACGATGAAAAAATCCAACCGGTTCCACGTGTCGCCAAGGTAACAGCGGCGGCCAAAGATTCCCAGCGCAACCATCTTCACCACCATCTCCAGGGCGAAGAAGATGTAGATGAATGCATCAAATGCCTTTAAGAGAGAGAGAGAGAGGAAGGGAGGGGAAATAAACTGCTGGTTAGAATCTTCATCTGGATTTCATGTTTTGTAAAAGCAGCTGATTAGTGATATTGTGTGGTGTAGGCCTTAATGTTCCCCCACAGTCCTTTCAACGTAGCTGAAGAACCCCTCACCACACAAAACCAATATGATCAGGAATTTGATCTATTAAACTGGATATTATAAAACATAATCATCAAGTTTAATGGAAATTGATATTATAATGATTTTCTCTCAGCCAAGTGATACTGTGATTCTGTGTATGCATGCAGGTGTGTGATTATTTTTAAAGGATATGTAAACCCCTCATTCTTGCAGAAGTGCAGCCAGTACAAACAACAACAAACCACGGGAGACAAGAGTGAAGCAGGTAGATATGCCTTCCTAACCCCCTCTGTCAGGTTCCTTCTCCCACTCATATGACAAGGTTAGAGGGAGACTAGTCTCGCAGAGCCAGCCTTTACTTGCATAAAGTCTGGGACATAGCGTTGGCTAACCCTCCTACTTGACAGGAGAGGTATTTTGATTGACATGCACGATGACCAACTACATACAGTATCTCATCGACCAAAGGGGACTACACTTATCCTGGAGGATTTTGTTGGGAAACTCAACAACATGAGTCTGGCTTGCAGATCTTGTAAAGATCGGTTAAATAGGTATGATTACTGCTTAAAAGAAATCGAAAGACATTAGTCATTAAAGCACTGCGCTAGCATCGAATCGGAATTACGTAAACAGTGGGGTGACAATGTTAACAGCCAATGAAATTCTACTACCCAACTTCCTGATAGTGCTGACATGCTTACAGGGCCCTAGGTATCAGATGTTCAACAGGACACCCCACAAGCATGACGATTTTTTTCAAATCAGACAAAATCTAATTTGTATTGCAGTAGCCTATATTTAACCTGTAGAGGGCAGTTGCCACACATTATTACAGAGCTTATCTTTCCACGTAAACCCTACCACGCACCCCTGGTTGGGAATCACTGATATAGGCTATTTGTGATTCATCATCATATTGTTGCTGCTGCATTAAATGTGCCTTGGCAACTCTAGAGTGAGAGAGAGAGAGAGAGAGAGAGAGAGAGAGAGAGAGAGAGAGAGAGAGAGAGAGAGAGAGAGAGAGAGAGAGATAAATGCCAGCATTGGCTATTCCAGTAGAATGGGGAAGAACATACTAGCCTGAGCCAGCTCCCTCTCTCTCATTCCATCAAACTTTCCTTATTTCAGTCTTTCTACCTCGCTCCATCGCTCTTCCCCAACCCTGCTCCTCTCTTCCCTCTCAACACTCAATTTCTCTCTCTCTCTCTTTCTTTTTCTCTCTAACGTCCTCAATCTTCGCACCCCCCTCCCCCCTAACCTCTTCCACTCTCACCCCTTTTTCCAACTCTCATTCCAACGGTGTATTCGTCATTCCACTTTCCCCCATCTCTTCTCTTGTCACGCCTCTGTGTTCTACCCTCCCCCCCCCAGTATGTTGTTGTAACTGTTCAGTTAATGGAAAATAATTAGTTTGAACAGTAATCAGAGACAAGCTCCCCGCCTACCCAGCTGTAATCAAGCGTCTAATTAAGTAGGAGAAAATAAGAGAAAAAAAGGCAAATAAATCAAAGATTGTGTTGCTCGCACAGCGCTCACCGTTATTGGTGTAAAGCCTAGATTAGCTGGTGCTGGGTTTTTGGTGCGCAGCAAGGATTAGCAAGGGGCCGACACACTCAGCGTTGCCTATAATTTGATTTAAGAAGAAACTACTGTAGGCAACAAGATCTGAAACGGAACCGATGATGTGAGAATTTGTTTCCTGGCTGGCTCGCCAGTAAAAGCAGGCACTGGAACCAACACTCGCGCCTCGAGGCTTGAGTAGAGGCTACACACCAGCATGCTAATGGGGTAAAGAAAAAAAAGCACGGACAAAGTTGCAACCGCTGACCTTTATCAAACGGTAAAGTCGGATGAGGTGCTGACGCCTCTAAAGTTCAGGGACCCATGGGACAGTCTCCACCAAATGTCACAATGATCCCTCTTTTGACATTTGTGCAATTCTCTTACTCCAACCTCTCACACTGTCTGACGTGCTGTCTCCGTTTTCTTTCTCTCGTTATTTGTTTCCTCAATAAACATAGTAGATAGTCTCTGGCGCGTAGGTTAAGAAGAAACTGCGTGTGTACCTGTGTTTGTAGGTGGATGCACATTTGTGTATTTGTAGCTTGCGTGTGGGTGCCTGTCTAAAAGTGTTTTGGCGAATACCTAACATCACTTCACAAGAAACAGACACAGTGGAGGACCGATTTCTTGGAAGGTATGCTGTGGAGTAGGGACTATTTTCAGTTTCGGCTCGGCTGTACTATAACAGGATCTATAAACAGGTCTTCAGCACTCTCAAACACAAATCACATCACAGGCTCACAAACAGTGCTGCTGAAGCCTACACTATATCAGAATAGTGTACATTATCTATGCACAGATCAATCACTTGTATAAAACTGAGTTTAACCTTGACTGACTTTTTACAGTAGATTTTTACCCATGCACGATCATTTTGATAACAAACCGTAGCTTGTGCAGCAACGCGGAGGGCTACTATAGCTGCATGCAACATATAGAAAAAGCCCTATATCGCTGCCCTTTTGACTCATGTGAACCAGACCTCCAGCCTTTTCTTTACAGAGGCCTGAGAAGCGTATGGATTGATGTGGCGGCCCCAGTGCTGGGGAAGCATGTGGACTACGGGCCATAGAAATGTATGGAGCCATGGATTTCCTGAGAGCAGAGTATCGACTGTGGACCCGCGTCGTCCCGGGCGAGCCATGCTGATATTCAATGGGGTTTGGAGATACGAGGAGGTGAAGGCCTATTAGCTCCTCCACCCACTACCCGGGGAGCCCAATCAATCTACTGTGTGCATGTATGTGTGTGTGTGTGTGTGTGTGTAAGTATCATTATTTGTGTTCAAGTGTGTGTGTGTTTAACATAAAGAAGGTTAAGGCGACAGTGCCTGTGTTGGTATGTGTTATAATATGTATAGTGAGGCACACGTCAAGGCAATGGTGAGGGTGTAGTGTGTGTGTGTGTGTGTGTGTGCGTGTGCGTGTGCGTGTGTACCTGCAGTATCTGGCAGCGTTCCGAGGAGCAGTCTACATTCTGGCAGGGCTGGTACATTCCAAGGGTCACGCAGTTCAACAGAATCACCATCATGCTGACGCGCTCGAACCACGTGGATGAACACCGTGTTAAGGACGACAACACACACCGCACTGCGGTGCCTCCATGAGAAGACAGCGTTAAACATTGATACCTTATAAGCCCCCTCTCCCAATAGGCCCGGGAACTATGGGCCCGGAATTAGGGAAAATCGGGAACTTCGCTTTTATCAGGAGAGGCCAGGGCCAACTTGGCCATTGTCCAGGGCCAATATTCATGTCCTGCTGGAGCAGTACTACTGAGTTTCAGCCAGGAACTATTGACACGCTAAACCTCCCTGTTTGTTCGAATGCAATATTCGTCAGTCTGAGAGAGAGAGAAAAAAAACGCTTATCAGCAGCGAGAGAAGGGGACAATTCTGTAAAAAAAAAAAGCATCAGTTCACACAATTGTTCATCCTCAGCTGCGGGTGATTGCTGATCGCCGTGTGGATAGAAAAATGTCGCCCCATTCACAGGATTAACAAAAGGGCAAACCCGTTGCATTTGTGATTTGTTACACATTACTCCATCGGCAGCAGTGTTAAACAGTGTGAAAACAAACAAACAAAAACTAACAAATGAATATTACAAAAACAAGACACCAAATAAAGTGGCTCACATGGACCATGGACCATACATACAATGTATGTGAATGCACTGCACACACACTGTCATACCCCCTGATTTGTCTTTTGGGGGGTGCGGTGGCAGAGCAACCACATCCAGGGTCAATCTGGTGCCAATTTTGATTCCTGTGCTGTAGTTCCAGGCCAATTCCTGTGTTGTGCAAAGCCGCTTTAGACAGCAGAGAGCACGTCAATATAACACCAACCCATCACTACAGCAGTTGATTTCACTGATTGGATCCTTCTTCCCTCAGAGAAAAAGCATCAAATCAGCTGCTGGAGTGATTGTCTGGTACACAGACCAGCACACTGTTAGGCTGTGATGGTGTAGCTTGTGATCTTCGCTGTTACGTTTTAAATATTCACTTCCCCTCTCTGCTCGTCTCCCTTTTTCTGTTCATCTCTCTCTTGAAATATTTCTCTTAATATTGTCTTTAATATAGCAATAGCTGTTAGAAACCAGCTAAAGTCTGTAAACTGGTCCTTATAAATGTTCCTTTGATGTAATGAGAAACATATTCAATATTGATGTCAGCCAGGCTAAATGCGCTAAAGCAGTTGAGAGGGAGGATTTGTCACTGAATACTCATGTGTGATGCTTCACTGACACTAATGTTGATGGATTAAGATCGCACCTAGTTTGTACGTCTAGACCAGCCATTAACTGTTTAACATAGATACATATGTTAAAGTTGCACCAATGTGACATACACACAGTATACTTCTAAAATCGTATATTATTATATTATATCAATATTATCATAGAGTTATATTATTATTAGCTAACAGGAATTGTATTATTTGAGGTAGGCCCACAACTTTGTCTTTGAATACACTCCACCATCAAAGTGCTGATGCAAAGTGAGATCAGTGGATCAGTGTTTCTGTTTTCTTCTATTAGACCCGTGTAAAAGGACACATACAGTATCATCTGATGTTGCTGTCCTTGTCATCCAGGGATGGATTGCTAGCAGGCTGCTGTCTAACAAAGATTGCTAGCAGGCTGCTGTCTAACAAAGAGGACCTCCCTCCCGTTCAAACAGCTATCCTACTGGGAGATTAGAGATTCCCTGAAGCTCAGCATCTCTATTAGAACAGTTGGCAGTTAAAGCAATGTTTTAAACAAAAATAAAGACTTATTATACATAGATGAACATATATAGTCTTAAGTGTGTTTTAAACACATAGAGATTCAAATCCTTTTCCAAGTACAGCATATTTTATAGGACACAGAATTGTTTGCAGGTTAATTGAGGTCACCTGGTTTATCAGTAGGGTTAGCATTGCCACAGCTGCATCTACACCAGTAGGTGGTCATGTACAGTGGGTGAGAAATTGTTTATTGGACCTTGCGCAACAGGCAAATAGAGTTGGTAAGAGGTTAGTTGTTGAGGTTGACTACATCTGGGATGATTTTCACCGCAGTTTACTCTGCTGCAGGGAGCAATGCTATGCCCAGCAAACAGTAAAGGATTTTACAAACAACTAATTGACTATAAAATGAAGTTGACATGCAGAAAGATTGCAGAAAGGTGAGAAAGAGAATGAGAAAGAGCAGTTAAATAAAAGATGGAGTGAAGAAAAATATAAATAACTCCTGTTTGGCTAGGCAGATAACTCTCCTCTTCCTCAACTATTACCAAAGTACCACCTGCAGTGCAGTAGCAAGGCACTTTTGTATTGATCAACTTTACACTGGATGAGTTTCAGGCAGTCAATAGTGTGTGTACGATTGTCACCAGGGGCCTCATTATCTTATCCTCATCTTATTTCAGTTTAGGGTGACATTTAGGATTTTTGGTATTGCAGAAACATGTTTCCAAACTATAACAATTAAATCGGCAGTTGTCCTGTCATGCCTGTATTTATGCTTAGAATGTACACGAGACTGCTTGTATCTTTGATTAGAATGTACCGGTAGGCTACAAACCATAATATCATGTGTCATCATACGGTTAAGTAGACTTTCAATCATTATATTTATGTGTTCACGTTCCTCATTTTCATTGCCATACAGATCTAAAAAGGGTGCTGCTGCCATTTTTGGCAGTTATTTTTAATTTAGGTCAGGGTCTATGCCATCCTAACTGTAATAGCTAATTTCCTATCCTGAATCTTTTCCTTAATGCAGTGAGGGATAGACTGACGGAGCGGGTTAAAGACAGATTGCACTGTCTCAGATAAATACTGTATATAAAAGAGAGGAAAACTGAACGCCTAGTGGTGTGGGCTGTGACTCCAACTGAATCTGCCCAGAGGGCACTTCAAGAACTACCACATGAATTTACTTTTCAGACAACAGGCTTTTAAAGCAATTGACAACAAGCGAGTGGGAACAAATATCAATGTCCACCCGTTACGTATAGTCTGACAGTGAAAACATGTTTCACATTGAGTCATCTGGGGCCTCATTACAGAAAGATATCTCAACTGCTTGTCCTATCGTAAATTAAGTTTCAGATAGGAAAAATCCTATCTTCCTGTTACAGAAGCAATTCATAAACTCATGGCTGTGTCCTATTCTATCTCATCTCAGACCTCCTATCTTATCTTAACTTAAGAAACCCTAACTCTGTTCTTTCCATAGACTCCCCACCTGTTCTAACTGTTCTTCACTCTGCATCGATCCATTCCCCTCTCTCTCTCTCTTCCCCTCCTGTTCTCTGTCATCCCCGTTTCCTTCCTTCATCCATCCATGCCTCTTTTGTTCCTCTTTCTGTTGCTCGGTAATGGTCCTAGATGAGAGGGGCTCATCTGAGGAACAGAGATCATACAGTGCGTGTGTGTGCCCATGTGAGCTGACAGAGCTCAGAGAATATGTACCGTACATGACAACTCTCCCTTTACTCACCTCCCCACTGAATAGATAATGTGTGGCGATGTACTGGCGCAGTCTGGCATCGTATCATCCAGGTGGATGCTATACGTTTTTCTAAAAGCTCTATATAAGTCTAATGATTATCATTATTATTATTACAATTATTATATTGTTTTCATTGATACATACATACAGATGCATACCATCATCTTCATACCATCATCTTCATCATCAAATATGATCATTTGACGTTCCAAATGAGAGTGTGTAGCTGTGTACTTCTGTCTTTGTGAATGTTGTAGTTAGTGTGTTGAGTTTTACACACAATAAAATGCACACTTAATTGAACATTGATATATATACGTGCAATATTAGGGTAATGCACGTGTGTCTTTCGTGTGTGCTTGCGTGTGTGTGTGTGTGTCTGTAGGATTACAGGGACATGAAATCACAAACACAGCAAGAAACGCTCAGTGTGAAAACAAAGAGATGAGAATGCTTTATACACAGTAGACACACACACACACACACACACACACACACACACACACACACACAGAAGACTTTCTACTGACCATATGGTGTGGTTCCCATGTCGTCTCACACTCCCCTTCATACTCCACTCTCTCCTCATTATTAAGGCCATCACCACCCCCATCACCCCTTGTACCACTCTTCAACCAAAATCCATGGGGAGTATTTTTGGGAACAATTGTTGTCGTCTACAACTGAACAACCCATCCACATCACCCCACAACGTTGGCTCTCTGTTTGGGTCTTAAACACTTTTGAATAGGCTGGTCCCAGACTGGCTTCAGAGCAGTTCCAGGTTCCAGGTGATTGGAACAGAAAACAATGCCAGGACACTCATGGAGCATGCACAAGCACTTTCTCATACAAGAAAACAGCAGCATACATTACAAAGCAATGCAGACCTGTTTAATGTCCAGCATAACTATTCAAAATATTCCAATTCAGGCCTCTAGGTTGACAGAGGACGGAAGTTAGCTTCACCTGAAGTGCCTCCACATAACAACACACACTCTGGCTCGACCTCCTGCAGCAAAACTCAAAAATCCACTAAATAATGAAAGACAAATAAACAGACTGAGGAGAGGGTAGATGGATATGGAAAGAACAGAGAAGAGAGTGAGAGACATAGCTGGCGATAGAGGGACAGACAGATGGCGCTAGGCATGAGGGAGAGATGAATGGAGAGAAGGAGAGAGAATTAATATTACTTTAATGTCAGTGAAGAAAAGGTAAAGGTCGGTGAGAGTGACAGTTATAAAGTTGTGGGTGTATTAGTATAACTTGTAGACTAGAAAGAGAATAATGGAGTAATAGCAGGCAACCACAGAGGACGGAAGGATAGAATGAGCTGTAGTGTGTGTGTGTGTGTGTGTGTGTGTAACCCCACAGCCAACTGCAGACCTCTGTTAGACACCTGTCTCTAGATGAGTCACCTGTTGGCAGGCAGGTGTCTCTCTAGGCCGTCTTTGCCAATATCTAGCTGCCTGTCCGTTCGTCCGGCAGCCTGTCAGTCATTATGGGATAAGGCTGTATACTGCGTTACTGACAACCAATCAGCATTGTTGATCTAGCCAACAGCAGATATTGACCTTGGAGGCCATAGAACTCCTTCCTGTTGCTTTACTCATAATCCATCCAAAAGGTTTAGCTCAAAGTCAATTTGGGTCCCTGGGGAGAGAAAAAAGTAAACTAACAACACACACTTAACACACACTCAACACACACGCGTGCTCACACACTGGAGGAATTCATAAGCATCCAGCAGGAAGTCAGCCCACCTGACTGGCCAGGGAGTGAGAGCTCTGTGATCGCCATGGCGACACCCCTGGCTGCTTGGCAGGGAGTATCAGAAGCGAGTGATGAAAACAGAAAGGACGACGAAGAAGAATGAAAGGAGGAAAACATCAAAGGCGATGCTAATGATGGTGGAAACACACACATGCATGCACACACACACACACACACAAGCATCCTTATTTTGAAACCTGCTGTGTTAATTGCTAGGTCTCTGGTTCACTGAAAGCTGGCCAATGCTTCACCTAAGCTCACACACACACACACACACACACACACACACACACACATACACACACAGCGCCTAAGCTCTCTCCACAGGAGCCTGTGTGTTATTTCGGTGCCAACAGGCTCAGTGGGTGATGCCGGGTTGACAGTAATACCAATTGGCAGGTATCAGCATGAGTGCAGAGCAGTCTTAACCAGCATGAACAGCAGGGGGCAGGGGGCAGAGTGGAGAGGGGTAATATGGACTAGGGCAGGACAAACCTCTGATACAGTATGTGTGTGTGTGTGTGAGAGAGTGTGTGTGTTATATCTAACAATTAATTTCCAGATTTGGGTGCGAATATGAATTCTGAATCCCATATTCATTTTGATGGGATTCATTTTGATGATAAATGTGAATGTGAATGATTCATGTGAATAGTTACAATAGTTACCCTACAGTCTATTTGCATTAGCTAATGATACAGCCTCTGTACTGCATAATATTTATAATATTTTACACCTGCCTATTATTACCAGTTCCTCTGACCTTTTCCATATTATCAGCTTACTGTCTACTGCTGTGGCAGTTTTGGTATGACCGTAGATATTGTGAAATAGATCACCGAATAGATCTCACCACCAAATAATTCCTTCTCATGAACAGTGAACCATGTACAGCTTGACACTTTTGACACTTTTTTAAACTTGTGTTTAAAAAAGTATTCACAGCAACTGCATAACCCATTCATTTCTATTGTGTGTTCCCCAAGGCACGGTATTAGGCTGCATAATGTTCAGCAGTCCACTGATGAAGGCCTGTGGGAGACTCTAAGAATTGGTTTTAGTACATCTATCCCTTTTATATCAATACCCTCCTCCTATCACCACTGTGAACTATTGACAATTATATTGAACTATTGATAAGTCGCTACAAGGCCAAAGAGAAGTCATCAATGGAATTTACATAAACGACATCAAAAAATAAAAAACACGAAAAGCAAAAATAAAATATTTACATCTGTCACGACACAACATTACAAGTTTTCAGCCATAATTCCAAGAAAGTTGAAACTGGCAATAAAAAGGACAAGACATGGACTGACTGACTAAATAAATAATTTCCTTAATGCAAATAACAAATAAAACAATAAAAAAAAAAAAGTTGTGGTGTCATTTAGTAAAATACATTTAAAATAATAGTGAATAGATTGCTTGAAAAGCTTGTAAAAGGGCCATAACATTACTATTCAAACTGAATCATGAAGTCACAGGTAAATTAAGCTGTCCCTGTTGGACATAGTGGTGATTGGGGCACAAGTCACAATATGGGGCATAAGTCACAATATGCATATGTTTATACTACCAAGAGATAAGGGGAAAAATGTTAACTGATCTTCTTTTTGACCCAGTGGTACCAGGTCACAGCCTCCTTAAGTTGTGACCCCTGATGTGCACTGAAGCAGTAGAATGAGGGTCAGTAACTCTGGACTCGAGGCCTTGCTTCTTTCCTATCTAAATAGGATGGAGCAGCTGTGTGGGGTCTATAGTTCAGGTATCTTAGGATACATGTTTCTGTTAAATGGACCCATATCATTCCAATTTCCAATCTTTTTTTTTTTTTACTACCATAACTTGATCTATCTGACTGGGAGTGGTAAGAGAAGATTGGTTACAGTCCAGAAATCACGCATGTGGAGCTTGTTTTACCCAATGATTTGGCTAATGGACATGATAGACACATTTCAAAATTAGTACAGACCTTTAGATTCCCTTCAGACAAAACAACATAGGGTTTAACTTTAGTTGACTCCATGTATAGTGAAAGTGGAGAAAAACAGGAGAAATGAGAAACACACTAGTCTCAAGGATAAAGCTTTTTCCTGTATATTGATTGACATTTGATATACAGAGTAGCCTAGATAGTACATTGCTAATTAAATGTGATGTCCCTCTTACTAGCCTCCCAGTAGTAGAGTGAGCAGAAGTGATCTTCCACTAACCACAACAAGGATCAGCAAATTAAACTAAAATGTAACTGGCTTCTGTTCCAGACATTGTATTAAGCTAACATATTGCTGGAACTAAGTGTTGTGACAAGTGGATTCTGGCTCTTAGGCCAAACACCAGACTTAACTGGGAAATGTTGTCGATCAAAATGAATAGCGGCTACTGCCAAGGAACAAATTATCTCCTAGATGAAATGGGATCTGCCAACAGGATCAGAAAATATAGACAGTGAATATATAAAGGGCCCAAAACATTGCAAATTCACGTTAAAAACATTTGCCTACCTGGCACTCATCAGTTAATATTGCGCCATAAATGATGGCTCTCAGATTGAAATGTAAGTTATAAATTGTGTGCTTTGCTGTAAAAATAGCCATGGTTTTCTGAGAGCAGGCATCAATATTAAATAGTGAATCTTGAAACTGTTCATATTTAGAAGTAAACAAGCTTTATATAACAATGTTTGTCACAAAAGAGACAACGAGTGCGTGGGGAGCAAACCTTGGAGTGAACGAACCAGAAGTAAAACATTGAATGCTTTGACCGATAAAAGCGAGATCTGCAGATGTACTGTCACATAATGCTCTGGCATCTTTGTAGTTAATTATATATAATTCTGTAGTTCTAATTTTGCAGACAAAAAAAAAGTATCCATAGCAGCATGCTCAATTTATATGTTGGCATACCAAGCTATAAAGTTGCAGATTGCAGCTTTAAGCCATTTAGTCACATGTATCTCTGACTGTCGTGCACATCTCTGACACTGATTGCGCATTATGTAATAGTTCATTGTGTACATTTCATTTCAGATCCTGTTTTTCTCACCAACAGTTTGGCTTTACTAGGTCATTCTGGTGGTCCAGACGGCGTGACATGCTGTCCCAGTGTCTCAGTATGAGACACATGGGCTGTGTAGCAGGACACAGGTCAGCCATTAGTCATTTAGAGCAACAAAGTGTGCGATGAGAGCCAGCGGAATTTGGGTGGCATTTTGTTTGGCTGTACTAACTCCTCTGTCAGCAGGCATTAGCCACCGCCCAAAGACCTGCCATTACACAAGCCTTGATAGGAGCCTCTAGCAAAACTCTCTCACACTTTAATCAGACATAGTAAGATGACCTGTTAAATGGAACGCAATTGTCACACACACGTACACAGACACAGACACGTGCACTATATTAAGTACATGCACACACACACCAGAGAGAGAAATATAGAGAAAGACCATAACTGTAAGAGTAGCAATAAAAATACACCAAAATACACTTCGACACCATTACACAGATAGTCCCCAATGGACACACACACATACACATACACACGCATACATAGATATACAGTACATATGCACACACGCACACCTAGTTGCCTAGATCTTGTTTGCATCACAACATTCCCCATGGAGAGAGGGGAAGAGGAGCTATGGAGGGAGGAGGGAGAGCAGAGAAAACACCCTGTGTTGTAGGGAAATGTCCCATATTTAATACGGTGATGCCCCCATTATCAGTAGCTGTTTTTCAACTATACAGTGTAACCTCTGAATGGTACATTATGGAATCTGTGTCTGTTACAGTCATATAGGCCACAAAGCAACATAATCAAATGGCATCATGGAGCCGAGGGGAGGGGCTGGAAAACAGAAGGAATGGAGCGACAGAGGGTCTGAACAGAGGGATGGAGCTGGAGAACAGAGGGATGGAGCTGGAGAACAGAGGGATGGAGCTGGAGAACATTCCGGCGAGATAAAAAAAAAAGGAAAGGCAAGGTGGAGGAATGAAAGTGGGGAGCGTGTGGAGAAATGCATAGGGAATATGAGCCTTGACAGTGTGTTTGTGTGTGTGTGTGTGTATTGTACCCTGTAAACAAACAGTCCCAGGGTTGAACCCCATATGATTCAATGTGAGACCATTGGAAGGAATCTGTGCTCTCAAACATCCTACAGAACACTCGCTTAAAAATGAGCACAATCATGTATCCAAACAAAAGGAGAGGGAGAGAGAGAGAAAGGGAGAGGGTAAACCTAGATTCCACCTTTGTGCTGGTTTGACAGGCGGGTACAGTGACATTAGCATAGTGATTAACAGTCACATTTGCATAATGATTAACACTTGCATTAGCATAACCACCAGGGTTGAGAGGACGAAAGAGACACACAACGAAAGAGACAGAAAGAGAGAGGGAAGAATTGAGATGTGAGGAAACATAATGAACTTGAAAGAAGGTATATAGAAAGAAAAACAGTGTCTATTTTTTTTTTGTTATTCATCGTTTCTTCCTTTTGTCTCATCAATCAATCAATCAATCAATCAAATTTTATTTGTAGAGCGCCTTACAACATCCAAAAGGTGCACAAGGCGCTTTC
>JAODLI010027273.1:10164-20500 GCA_027575585.1 Percopsis omiscomaycus | reverse complement strand
TATATATATATATATATATATATATATAAATGATTGGGAACACGATTGTTAATACATTTCTTTTTGGCGGTCATGAGTAAAAAAGTTTGATCTAAAGTGTTCTGCACTTCTGGCTGGACTGCCCTCAAGTGTCCTGGTTTGTTCTTAAGTGTTCTGAAGTGTTCTGGTCTGGTCTGAAATGTTCCGGACCGTTCTAGTCTGTTTTCCTCTGCTGCAGTCTATATCGAGGCATGACGCCAGTCCTGTCATATTCAGATGATAAGTGGGTTATTAAACCTGCTGCAGAGCATCGTAGGAGGACACACTGTGTCTGTTCAGATCCATCAGCTGATAGATTGATGAGCAGGCTGATCGTTCACCTACCGTGTGGTGCTGCTGGGACGCTGTGTGATTATCCCGCCATAGGAGAGCGGACAATCACCGTCCGTCTCTCCAGCAGCAGTTTAAGACTCTTATAGATTTTCCCGGAGCATTCCTGCTCTTCAATCAGGGGCCTCTTCATAAAGAGGCATCAATCAGACAGCAGGGCAGCCCATAATTACCGGGGCTGATTTCTCCAGGGTTCCTGCCGACCTGCGGCGACAGCTCTGCCCGTCGTGGACTGGCATCGCCCGGAGGTGACGAGCCGGGTGCCGCTGTCATGAGCAGCTGGCATTTTTGATTACATATTTTTGTGACATAGTTGAACTCATTCCAGAGTTCCAGTTTAAAATAGATCTTGCTGGAAAATCATTAAATCCATTCTCTCAGCCGAAACTCTGACGGGTCTGAAGGATGCACTCAGGGCTGAGAGCTCCCAGAATGCACCAGGAGCTCTGCTGTGGTGGTTATTAATCCTGCTCTTGAAACAGATTTTTATTGGGGTGTTACTGACAAAATGACCACTAACTGTTAATCTAATAAACATACTGGACATTACAGACAAATTAACAAGCTGGCAAGATGGTGGTTATGGGATATTAGGTCATTAGCATCGCCCGCGTGTCGTTAGCATGTCATTCTCAAACACGTCTCTAATGTTTCTGAACAAGGGGTTTGTGTATGCTAATGTTGGAAATATGTTACAATTTAGTAATTTAACAAGCCCTTTTATCCACAGTGACTTACAGTAGGTTTACAGCAGGCACAAGTATTGAGGAGCAGGTTGGCTTTAGGCATCTTGGTCAAGGAAATGTACAGGTCAGGGATCGAACCCAGGACCCTTTCGTGATAATATCCCCGACCACAGACCACCCTGCCCCTGCTATTCGGAGGTCTGTCAGGAGGTCTTTCGTCCTGCAAAACAGAAGCGTTTCACATCAACTTCATTTTTATTTCTGAAGCACTTAAGGCCATCTCTCTCTCCTAACTCATTCAGATGGTGTATCTCCATATCAGTCATGCACGGCTGCTAATCCTCCCAGAGAAGAGAGAGAGGGAGAGAGAGGGAGAGAGAGAGAGAGAGAGAGAGAGAGAGAGAGAGAGAGAGAGAGAGAGAGAGAGAGAGAGAGAGAGCTGGAGTCAAAAGACGCTACAGTGTGTATTTGCATTCAGAGGGAAAGATGGAACGAGGGGGGAATGCAGAATGGGAGAAGCCATTAGAAACCTGAAAAAAGGGAGAATTTAGCTGCTGCTTTTAGACCTGTTCGGCTCATAAGGTGAACAGTCATTTTCAGCCCATTAAGGCCTCAGATCAGCTCTGCTCTCCAGTTCTCTTTTCTGAGAGCTGACAGGCAAACTGCAGTCTGTTCCCAGATCAGTCTGTCAGGGTAATGACACAATGCTTTAAAATTTAAACCTGGAAGTGCCTGTCTACAGATAATCACCTCTCTAATAGTCTGACTTGCTCTCAGATGTGCCTGCGAGGCCACTTAACAATTCAAACGTTACGTCTGATGTCAGAACGCAGCAATTAAAAACTATTCTGTCTCCTGGCTGGCAGCGTGTCAAATTAACTTTAATGTACCTGATAAAGCTAGAAAGATAATCGCCACGGTAACCTCACCTAAGCCAACCATTGCACCACCCTCGCGGGGCCTGACAAACGCCTCTTTTTCTAAATGAATTATTGCAGAATGTTTCTAAATGAGACGGGCGAGCCGAAACAAGACTTGTGCGTCAGGCACTCTCGGCCAGTCGTCATGGTAACCATTAAGTCGGTTCCTCTGGAGTGGCTGGTGTAGAGACTGTCAGAACTGAGAGAGCAGGAATGAACATATTGGTTTTATAGGTTAAAATAAATCTTGACTACATTTACATATATTCAGTTGTTTTAGCCTTTTATTACTGAAAAATAATTTTAGCATAAATATTCTTACCAAGATGTTTACAAGACTACTGGCACTTTACTACATAGTATTATGTATTAAAGGTCCAGTAGTCTTTATTGGCTAACTGATGCTAATATTAATTAGTGGTTCAACAGTTGCATTTTATTATATTTGATATAATATTATATATTTCTATCTGTACCAATGTTTGCCTGCCTTTCAACAGATCACCCCTCAGGAATAAATAAACTACAATCTTATTTTTATGTTATGAACATTAATATTTCTTCCTTTTCGATACAGCTGTGTATAAATGTCCTACTATAACGCAAAACATAAAGCCTAAAAACGCCAGGACATTCTTAAAATTCTATTAATAATGTTCTGTGACTTTTTCCTAACTTCATATTTTATGAGCACCAGGGGAACACTGTAACTTTAATATTTAATTATAATTCTTGTTCTTTATGACATGATGTGTATTATTCTGACTTTGGAAGACTCGCTCCCACAATCTGTCGCCTGTTTCCTGGATCTTATCTTACCAGGGATCGGGTCATCTCAGAACTGAGACCATCTTGTCGGTTGTCGACAAGATGTTCACTGCTCTGTCGACGTTGACGGGCAGCTGTCACCAGGCGTTGCCAGACAGATTTAGTTGCAGATTGCATCAGCATCAGGTTAGAAGATCACGCTGCAGATGCAGCATTTTAGTACACCGAAAAATTATATTAAAAAATTGTTTTTTTTAGATTTCCATAAAGTTTTGGACTGTTTCAAAGTTTACAGTATATACAGTGTATACAGTATATCATGTCTATGACAGCAAATCCATAGCCTATATAAAATATGCATGGCTGGCTAGCTAGCTAGCTAGCTATGTTCCTAGCAATCTATCTAGGATCATACTATATAGGTCATCAAATATTTATACTACAATACAAACACTGACTTTGTACCGTTCAGCTCTGTCTACCCTTTATTTGGCCTTCCTATATCCAGAGACTGCATCACAGAGTGTAACTGGACAGCCCTCCCCTCATAGACCCACAGCCACCCACCCACCCACCCACACACCCACACACACACACACACATACACACACACACACACAGCGTCCCCAGAGAGCCTTCTTATTGACTTATGCTCGGTGTCTGAACCCTGACAGCTCGTCTGAGTCTGACTCTCGCCGAAGAGACGCCACGTTTTCGGAGAAGTTTGCTGTAAACGGGAAGATAGGAAGGTGACTCCAAGCTGTCAGCAGATCCCAAAGACGCACCAGGTCTCCGACATCCTGACCTCACCCAGGCTGAACACGACATCAAAGACACGAGAGTGTCAGTTCAAGGCTTGACTTGTCATGTCTGTCCTGCCCGCCCATACAGGACGTCATGTCGGACTGTCTCGTTGAACTGGTTTTATTTATTTATTAGGAGTCATCTGGGGAGAACATCCTCTCTCCCCTTGAATCCCAGCTTCATTTTCACCCCAGCTCCTGTCAGGAAACAGAAGTGTGGGTTTTATTTGAAGGTTTTCTCTCAGACCTTGACCAATTTTTTTCTAAAGCTGCAGAGACACTGGCTTTTATATATATAATAATGGAATATATAAATGTTCTTTTCTTTTCTGTAGCACCTCCATTACATTGGTAATATATTAAAGATAATGACGTTTTAATGAGGCTTGCGGTCAGGTTGCAGTAAAGCATCACCTGAGGTTTATGTAATGTACACTGTTAGGAGGTAACATTCGTTCATACCTTTGCTCTCCATAATGCTGCTATTAACGCCCTCTCTTTTCTCTGATGGTGAAACATTAGCATGGAACTGCACAAGGACCACATAGACCACAGTGAACCTCTCTCTCTCTGTACTGATGGATGAGATGTCAGCATAGGATATGTCTTTTTTTTTTTAAGGATAAGAGTCTAAAACTGTCACATTATGGAGCGGGCCCACGTGTCATCTTGACTCTAGTTCAACACCGTCCAACCTGATAATCACATTAATTACAAACCATAGGTGTTATGTCAAACACAAATGGACATGAATGGAGGTGCCATTTTGGCAAAATAATTGTACGTTAGCGTTGGCTCGGGCTGAGTGCATTAGCTGAAGAACTCTTTGAAGCTCCTGGCTATTTTGCACATCTCATTTTGAAGAGTGAGCTCTTCCATAAAAGCCATTAGCTTCTCTGTGAGAAAACAGACGGCTGCTAAAATCTGATGCGCTCCTCTCAAAGCGACCCGAGCGCTGGCTGAGTGCTCACGCACTGCAGAAGGCTTCCATGAACAATAATTATATGACAACCTGCCATTTGTTAATGTGCCTCGCTCGGTTTATCAGAAATATGTCTCTGAGCCCCAGTCAACATTAATTCATCTATTGACTGTTTTAGGTGAGTAAAGCACAATTATTTCCTGGCATTTGGCAGCATAATCTCTGCTATTAAAGCTGGATTGTATCCGTAAAAAAGCATTATCCGAACTACAATCTGCTCTTTGGAACAGAAAGACTGTTCAGTAAACCTACAACCACCAATAGGATTCAGGATCTAGACTTGATTGTTATTTATTTTAAATATTGTATCTTTAAATCATATGTGAGAATAATAACAAAGGGTATTTAAATAGTTAGAGTTAAAGTTTTACTGTAGATCACTAGAACTTACTTGAATCATAACATCAGCAAACATATAGGCTATCTGGTTCTGCTGTGAACTTTCAGGCTGGTCTGGTCTCCAGAGCTTCACTGCTGGAATCTTTGGCCCTCTATGATCTAAACCCCTCTGACTGACAAGAGTACAGTACATCACCCATCATCACACCATCAACCTGTTCTACCAGATAACATAAGTGACCCTAGTTTCCCGGTTAAGGCGCAAGCGGAGGCGCAGGGCGCAAGTCTATCAAAGGTGTGGCCAATACTTTTTTGCTAATTTCAGGAAGGCGGTAAGCGGGCGCAGTTATAAGGGTTGGATTTGAGTGAATAAATAATCAGTAGGAGTGGTGGGGGCTGTCGTCAATTACGGCCAATCAAATCGATTCCTCTCATTCCCTTTAACCGCTCTCTGTCTCGGCGAACTGCCAATTTTGTAATTGACGGCGAAAGTCCAGACCGGCAGAAATGCTTTTTCCAGGAGAAAACTGTCAAAAATTATGTCCTTGTTCAGGAAGTGCACATTCACCAACTGTGCAAATATGGCACAACTAATAAACCACCATGTACACGTGCATATATTTTGTTTTGTGATTAGAAAGGTTAAGGACAGTAGTCATTAGTTCAATTATTCACAAAATAGATAACATACACAAGTGCCGTGTGTGATTTTGGATAGGTTTGTGCTTGAAACACCTTCGCCTAAAGCCCAGACACTACCACACAACGCCTGCGTCTGCGCTAAGACGTGGTCTGACCAGGTGGAGATGATGAGTTAACTAATAGAGATAATTCGTAGAAATAATCTGAGAATAACAGTGGAGAGAGCCTTTAGCGATACCTATAGATAACCTTTAGAGATTATAAATAGGCTAGTAGACATAAATAGTTGAGATAAGCTCTATAGAGATAACTCATATAAATAGAGAGAAAACTAGTCACCACTAGACAACCAACAGAGACAATTGGTATAATAATTTGAGAACACTATCACCCGGTGTATCAGTCACATTTGTTGACTTATCCAGATCTCTGCTTTGACAGCATCTGAATGATGATTCGTGGGTTGTCGTATTTCACTGTCCATCACAACCAAGAAGGGTCTCACTCTCTCCCTCTCTCTGGTTAAACAAGGTCAGCAGTGTGTGTGACCTTGTTGTATCTCTGTAATATGAATACAATCACAGCGAGTATAGAAATAATGACGCCGTAAATTCAATAAACAGCCGGTGGACTCGACATCACCTTCCTGTCATGATGTCTTTTCTGACAGGACAAAGTAATACAGCGCTCCCGGGAGAGACCCTGAAAACGCTCCATTTCTGCGGAGTAAATGTCAAGGCAGCCGAGCATGGAGATATGGAAATGGAACGACAGGTCAAGCACTTAACAGAGACCGTCGAGCCTTGATATCAAACTGTCTCCTACAAAATGCGGACGGAGGTGGTCTCTTTCCCTGCACTTCCCTGTCATTACAAAGACTTGTATTGTGAAAGGCTGAAAAGCTACTATCTGCATGTCCTCTGGTGAGAGAGGGCTTGATGAGTCTTCTGGGAACAAATCCTATCTTCATGTCAACACCGATGCAGACATGACCGGTCCTAAGTGTGTGCTATCGACTCTCGTTAATGGTGCTCCCTAAATCCCTTAGTGTGTATGCGATGTCTTGGTGTTTTGATTTGCTGTATAAATGTAGCTATTTAGACAGTTAGTGGATGAAGGTAGTTTTACTGTGAGAGTACGCAAGCCGGGCTGTCTTGGGCTCTCGGTGTCGTTAGTAGCTGAACCGTCCTCAGGGATGTTGTTCCTGCGGGTCCAGACATGTCATAGCGGATCCTCGTCAAATTCCCAGTGTCCTGCATTGGGGTAATTGCTTGCCAAACCTTCTCCAGTGATGCAAATTTAAGGCTCGGCAATGATGGAGATAATGTCAAATTGGTTTTGAGATTTGAGATGTCTACTCAGCACAAGAGACGTTTGCTTCTCAATGAGAGTCTCTGTACCGAATGCTGATTTGCTCTCGCTGCAGCCGAAGACGGATGGGTTTCTCCTCTCGCCGGCCTGCTTGTCCCAGGACAAATAATTGTAATGTGAATCAGGTACGTTCTTCCTGCGACATACTGCAGACATAACGCTTGCTTTTCGATGCTATAATGTTTAATAACCCATAAAATCTTTTCATTTCCGGTGCCATACAAGATGGCTGCCCGTTATAACTGCTTCCTGCGCTTCTGGCTTTCCTATTCTATGCTGCATGTTATTAATGCAGTATGAATGTACTGTATGTATGATTACGGTTAGATTTCTCCTATAAGGTTTTACAATGGGTCATATTGAGATAGTAATAACATTTACTTACAAAATTACGATCACTTTACAGTTTTGCTCTATTTTTAAATTCTACACTACACTACATAGTTACACTATTTATTTTATGCTTGCTGTTACAACAGCTCCATTTCCCCTTGGGGATTATTAATATAATCTAATCTAATTTAGTCCCCGCTAGAGGGTAAAATCCAGTTGACCGTCTCATGGCCTAATTGTTTACGAGGTAGAAATAATGTCTCAACATTTAGTGAAGGCAGCATCTAGAAACACTGTCCCAGAGTCAGTGTGACTGTTCTGGGGTCAACGGGACCATCTCGAGGTCAATAAAAGTGTGCTGGGATTAGTGGGGAAAATCTCAGAGTTAGTATGAATGTCCAGGGGTCTTGTTGGATATAAATTGACTGAGAACAAAAGAAATGCCTCTATTACATTGTTAGTTATGTTGGCCATTTGGCCGTTTATATATGACAGTATATGCCAGGCAATATTTATATATTATTATACATTTATATATTATATATATAAATTATATATATAATGTATATATATAATTAATGTATAATAATAATTTATACTGTATATATAATTAAATAATACCTATATATATATATATATATATCATATTATATATTTATTTTTGTTGAATAATCCATTTTCCTTAAAAGAAAACAATTGGGATTACTCAAAACCTCTGTAATTTTTATTGAGCAAAAATAGACGTGATAATGAAGGTGCATCTTTAGTGGTTGAGCACTTCTCACTCTGTTGTGACATCAGGAAATGTCATTGCGGCCCTGAGACGACCTCAGCGCTCTTTTTCAAAAAAACCGGGGCAGATTAGCGCTGGAGTCGTCGCTAAGCCGAGGGGCCTCTGGGGACCTCCACGGGCAAGGAGGCTTTAATTCTAGAGACACTCTGTTGGTGGCCAAGTGGGTTTGTAATAGGAGTGTGCTGTTCATGGTTAAATTAGCTTTGACAATTAAAGAGCAGTAATTAAAGGGGCAGCATGAAGGAGTGCCCAGGAGAGAGGAGCGCGCCGAGGCTCAAGGGCAGCGACCACCCCGCAGGCCGTTTTCTTGTTAAAGTTGAAGATGTTGAGTTTTATAGTCAATAGTTTTAATGACTGGCTTCCGCTAATTACACGTAACAGTTTGTCCAAAAAATAATAATTGTGCTGTGGTCCACAGCATTGGTCAAATCCTGCTGCCCCGCCTGAGGTTAGAGTAATAATTCTTCATGTATGGATGAGCAAACATTTCAGAGGCTAATGAAATATTTTCTCATCCTGCCTCCTGTAACTCGTCTTACCTTCGCTCAACAGCAGGCAGACCGCGTGGGACTTAACGAGTCTACGGAATAATTAAAATTCAGCTGAATGATGAAACACTTGCAATGAACGTCCTTGAAGGGGTCGGCCGATTCTGTTGTGAGACCAGAAGGAATGAAAGGAGGAAAAAAGAGAATAATGTTAAGCGGCTGCTCCAAGCTTAAGGGGCTCTTAAATTGGAAAGGCGCTGGCCTCCGGAGACGTGTACCTGCCGAACCATTACCGCCCCCACCACCCCACCTCTCTCTCTCTCTCTCTCTCTCTCTCTCTCGCTCTCTCTCTCCCTCTCCCTCTCTCTGTGAGGTTCTGTGTAGATGGTGGGGTTTGAGAACAGAGCGAGGGATTCTCCCGTTAAAAGAATCACAGCTCGGCGGTGTTCAGGAATTAGAGGCGAGCTCTTCCGCCTCGGGTGAAGCGTTCGCAAGACGTTCTCACGGCCCACGGGCCACGAAAGCAGCATCCTGTTTGAAGTTCGCAGATGTGAGACATCAGAGGGAACTGGATTTATGAATAGGCTTGCTTTCTACAGGTCCTACGACAGCAGTGGTATTACCTCTACTATATTAACACTAATGATAGTCTATTTGAATAACGGTCTTCAGAGCAGTGTGAGAACGTCTCTGAAACGACGCGAGACAAACACATTGTCTCGCTTGAGAGGCAGGTCTCTCTTTGCCCCGCCCCCTTCATGACAGACATGTCAGAGCCGCGGTCGGTGTGTCGCCGTCTGGGGAATTGATCCGTTTGCTCCTACTGCAGTTCCTGTTAGCGCCCATTAACCAGAGAGTCACACTGGCGCTCCATAGACGACTGATGTCTTTTATTTCCTCCTGAATGATTCAGACGCCGGCTCATACATCATGCACACGCACGCACGCACGCGCACACACACACACACACACTCCTGACAGACTCCCGACTCTCCGCTGGAAACGCTCCGGTTTGGAGGTTTTCCAACCTCTGGACAATAGGAATGATATCATAATGGAATCTGGGAGTTGAATTCAACAGAATCCTGTGTGCCAGAGGTCGGATATACTGTAGATGAATTTATGTATGAAGGGGCGTGCGTCTGTGTGTGTGTGTGCATTCCTTGAATTCATTTCTGTGGTTTGTTTCATTGACTTAGATGAGTTCAGTTTATTCTTCCAGGGAAACACAGTGATTAAATTCCGAACCCTCTCCGGTGGTTCCAGCTGCTTGCGTGCACCCGCTTCATCCTGTCAGAGTTATGTTATTCATTAAACAAAAGGTATTTTAGGTGAGGCGGCATATTTTTCTGGAGACTTTCTTTCCCAAGTTGCAGAGGCTCCTTGTCTTAGAAAATTTCCTTCATTCCAGCAACATTTCTATAAAAACGAGCGGAGCTTTCATGTAAGTCTCGGGAGCCACCAGCGATTCGTGGGTTTTAATTGGCGCCCGGATGAGCTTGTTAGTTCACAGCATCGTTAAGTGAAGACGCTCTATAAAGGACACAAGTTTATAATGCTGTCAGTAACTAATTAACGGTGATGGCGGTTGTCACGAGATTGCATTCTGGGAAATTAAAAAGCGATGACGTTGACCCAGTTTGTGTGAGAGGTCAGGCATGGCGGGGTGGGGTTGTTCGTAATAGACAGCATCTATTTTTGTTGTTTATTTTTCATCATCGCTAATTTAGCTTCTAAACATACTGTAAACCACACGTGCACGCTAACACGTGCACGCTAACACGTGCACGCTAACACGTGCACACAACGTACTGTATATCTGAACACCCACGTACCACGAAA
>JAODLI010027273.1:0-10064 GCA_027575585.1 Percopsis omiscomaycus | reverse complement strand
ACACGTGCACGCTAACACGTGCACGCTAACACGTGCACACAACGTACTGTATATCTGAACACCCACGTACCACGAAAGGGTCCCTGGGCCTTGAGACCACATCTGACATTAGCAAAGGAAAACGTCCAACAATGAATTAATACCTGTGGCGTGTAACTATGGTAACAGCTTTAACTGACTATGAAGTGAACCTCATTAGTTGCCGTAAGCTTTCCATCAAAGGAGGAAACTGTGTTTTTAGGTTACATCGGATCCTCGATCCTCGCTCCTCCTGTCCGTCATCGTCAAGTTGCGTCTACGCTTCACACCGCTCCCTTCTTAGAGAGTTGCTGAACTTGTTTGTCTGATTGTTTGTTTGCTAATTAGACTTTTTTGACACCTATGCCAACTCTGGAGTCCTGAAATGCACAGCTCTGTGCGCACACACTCACACACAGCTGCACATGACTAGATAAGCTCTCTCTCACACACACACACTCGCAAACACACACAATATCCCCTTGTGTGCAATTACTGCTTTCTTACTATTTACCTCACAGCATGCCAGCTCTTTCTGAAGGGCTGCAGGTAAATGTGCACGCACACAAAGTGTGGTCACAGCCCTGGTGCTCAGAGATAAACTGGTCAGCACTTGGTCATGTGATGTGGCCTTGCCCCCTTCACCAATGGGCTCCACCCCTCCCCCCCCCCCGTCTCGGAGAGACGTCAGTCAAAGCCCTGGAGCTTCCACACACACACAAACGCGCGCGCACACACACATACACTAAACACACTGCGGCGTGACCACACACTCTCCAAACAAGCGTTGTGTGAACAAACACACCAGAACAGCTGTTCGGCTGCTCTTTAGGGGGGGGGGGGGGGACCTCACATTCTCCACACACAACACTTTCTCGACGGGTTCTATCCGGAACGTTCAAGAGACGGAGCGGGAGCCAGGGATGACGCCACCGGCTGAAAGCAGGGTAGAAAGGCGGTAACACAGCAGACGAAGGTCTTAATGAAGCCGTATTGTCAGGAAGCAGAAGATTCACACTTCACACCAGAACTGTTAATTTTCACACCACCTCCACGCCAGCTTGTATTAAAATGTAATTCTTAAAGGTTGTTACAGAGATGCATAGCTGAATACTGCAAAACCTGTTTTTTTTATATTAAATAAACACCTACTGCATTTAATAGTTGTTATATAAGGGGTGTTTCTATAAATAATGTATATAAATGCAATGGTTTCTAGAACTGACATCTAATTATCCATTATAGAAAATGTCAAAATATATTCAGCTAACCTGTCTATATATCTACAGTATCTACACATTATCGTGGAGAATAGAGTATGAATACTCTCAACAGGGGGCAGGATAGTCTAGTGGTCTAGGTGTTGGACTCCCTGCCAGAAGGTTTTGGGTTCAAGCCCCAGAGTCGTTCTACCTGTAAGCATCCTTGAGCAAGATGCCTCACCCCTATGTGCTCCATGTAATAGCACCATGTAATTGTAAGTCGCTTTGGATAAAAGCATCTGCTAAATTACCTAATTGTAATTATAACAGTATCATGAAGAATACAGTTTACACAGTATCAGTCTATGATCCATACAGTGCATACATTACTATGTAGACTACAGTCTATACATTATATTTATGGTTGTTCTTATTATCGCTCAATAAAACGTACATGGTCATCAAAGCCAACTAAATACATCTTCAATCTACCACTCGAGAAAACCTCCATCCAGTGGACAATAGTTTTCAGTTTAAAGGCCCTTTTACTCCAAGCGTGACTCTACATGAAAAAGCGAGGTGAATTTATTTAAAATGCATTTTTACTAAATTACGTTATACACATACAATGTCAAAGTTTGCAACCCGAAAATGCAGCTTTTGTTTTGATTCGCTCCAAGGCCAAGTTTTCATACTTTCAGAATAGAATGGGATTTTGAGACCCCGAGCTGGCCTAGAAGCAGGAAGACAGACCAAACGCTCATGACGTATATGGAAATGAACTTTAAAAGTGAACTGATGTAAGTGGAAGCCTTAGCACACAAACATGTTAAACTAGAATTAGTGTTAAGGCACAGGAACACACAGCCTTGAGACAGTGGTTCTCAAGGTTTCTTTGACCCTTGGCCCCCCAAATAGCAGCAGAACCACACCTTTCTTCCACCCAAGTGCATGTGGCTGTAAAGGGAGGGAAAGATGCGAGCCTATGACCACTCTAGGGGTAGGGGTAGAGATGAGTGACAGCCACCGCAAACTCAGGTGTAAGAGGGGCATGCGTTCTTGAACTAACAGGATTATTGAAGACACAGACCTAATAGTCCCTTTAACTTTTAATGAGGTCATTTCAAAATGTGTAGATCATCTCGTGGCACCCCAAAAAGCATAGTTTGGTCCCCAATGGGTTCCCAACCCCCCTGTTGACCACTGCTGGGGGGGGGGGGGGGCAGATTCTGAGTCATGACCGTCAGGCCAGAGAGTGAGCCCTGTGGAGGAGAGGAAAGCGTGGAAAAGAGGCAGAACGAATTAAGAGGGGGAGAGCAAAATAAAACCTTCTCTGACCAAGATGGAGCCGCCTGGGGAGAGAGAGGGATGGCCGAGAAAGAGAGAGAGAGAGAGAGAGAGAGAGAGAGAGAGAGAGAGAGAGAGAGAGAGAGATACATTTATATTATGTGATTAAACGAGGAGAGGGGCTGGGTGACAGTCGGTGATGGAGTGTGAGCTCGCTGCTCTTCGTTTCTCTCTAATTGACCCCGGTTAGGATCCACGGCCTCTCGCAACGCACACAGAGGATCTAATTGCTGCAGCTGATTGGCTGCTGATAGAATCACGTCTGTCAGGGTAGGTCGTTAGGTCCGAATTCATCTTCCATCTGCCGGACCAGGAAAGCCACGAGCCTGCTAACAAGCTGCAGTGTCTGCCAGGAAATCCAGGCCGAGACTCCAGCTGATCTCTGATCGATACTGCGGACAATCAGCATCTTCATCAGGGCGACAAAGTCTTTTTGGGTGCCGCTTGGGACCGGGGTAGCCGGCGTTGCCAGTATTTCCGACACTGGTAAACTTTTGACTAACTTAAGGGGTTTATCGGTCAGTATATCAGCCGTGTATCTCAAGTAACATGTGTTTTGATGGAGTTTTAAAACAATTGTGGAATGTTTCCTCTCAGATATCTCCCTACAGGGAATTTGGAAGTGTGAGAATCTCGCTTGGTTTCTGTCACGCTTACTGGTAGTAACATGTGTGAATGATGGATATGGATGTTGGATGTTGTTTATTATTTGTTACTGTGTTAATCATTTTTAAGTTTAATTCCTTTCTGATCTCCACAGACAAAGGATATTCAGCATGAAAATATACAGTATATCTACATAATTATAACAATAATAAAGCAGCACTGTTACTGTAAACACTTTTTTTAAATAAAGTTGCGCCTCCTGTGTCTATAGCCAGACATATTTGTATTTAATAATAATCCATATTTTCTCCATGTCAAAAAATCCAAACTGCCAGCAGTGAGGCCAGAGGTCATTCTCAGGGTACCCTGTAAATGCCCTTGAACAGAGGTTTTAAACAGGTTAAGTTTAGAACAGCGACCTGGACTTCTTGTTCCACCTCTAACAGACCAACACCACCTTGTTCAAAGAGCGTCTGTGTAAGACCTGAAACCTCTTGAAAAGAAAAGCAAAACACACGTTAGAATTTTTCCACCGCCTAATCCCTCCTATAGCCAGAGTCAAAGTCCGGCCTGGATATATATACAATTCAGCCAATTCAGTGTTAGAAGGAGAAAGAGAAAGCGAGATGGGCGCGGGGTTTAGAAAGAGAGAGAATAAAATACATGGGATGATAGATTTAGTTCTCAGCAGAGAGCGGCAGAACATCAATGATGTCCGCTCTCTTTCTCGTGTCTGGTCAGAGCGATTTTCAGGATTTAGTGTGGAAATCACTAAGGTTCTGCCTACACACGGGTTGGAATTCCGATTCCGCCTCAATGGTCTTCAGGGAGAAGAAACCTTGGCAAAACCCGGGAAGTCCATAATGATGCTGTCAGGAAAAAATACAGCCTAGCTAGCATCAGTACACATCAGTTTCAGGTAGTCTCTGTAGCTAACATCAGCAGGCCTATTGTATTAATAACAATGATAATACCAGTACCTGTAGCTAACCTTGGTACAGTATAGAATTAGTAACGATGACCCAGTACCTGTAGCTAACATTGGTACAGTATAGTATTAATAAACACTACCAGATAGATACTATGTACAGTATATAATAAACATCAGTATACAAGTCAATACATTTTATCTTACGACATAATTCAAACTCCTACTATCCTAGACCACTTGGCACCATAAGACATTTCTCTAACTGGGGTTGGATTGCTGTCCTAAAATTGTACACGCTAATCACGATTGTTTTTGTTTCTCTATTCATTTGCCTGAAATTAAAGGTTTAATGCTCTAAACTAAGCCAGTTGTTATCTAGCATCAGCAAACAAGCGCAGCAGGTTTTAATGCTCTTAAGAAGACCATTAAGGGACGTTTCTGCCTACCAAATACAAGGAAAATCTGACCATTCTTCCGGTGAAGTTTTTTCAATGCTGCTCTCCCATGGTGCACCTCACTTAAACAGCATGAATACTTGATCCACAAAAGAACAACAATTGTTACTTAAGGCCTCATTTTATATTTAGCAGATGCACGGGCGCTCCACAGAAAGAACCTTGTAAGGATACCACAGAGGATTTCCATGCAATTATATTTTTTATAACACAAATTATACAGTATATATACTGTATATAACATTCTCCCAGAATAAGCTCAGCATCATGTAACAAGGTTACTTCACTTTGCATTTTTAGAACATTACTCGAAAGTTATATTTTTCTCCTCAAACAGTCAATAATTGCAACCTAAATTCCAGCAAAGAGTTTTGATCTAACAGAGAAAAAAAGAGGGAAATATATACATGTATGTATGTTTAGTTTTTTTTTAAAGGGAGGAAAGGAGGATAAAAAAAATAATGGTTATAGTGGGATTATAGTGTTTGTGGGATTGGTGCTACTAGGTAGAAAGATCTGTGACCGAGGTACCGAGATGGAGGTGGGTTTTAAGTCTCTTGCGGAAGATCGGTAGTGACTCTGCTGTTCTGACCACTGCAGGAAGCTAGTTCGATCATTGCGGCGCCAGGACAGAGAGGAGTCAAGACTGGGCTGTGCAACTCTTACACGCAGCTCGTAGCGAAGGAGGTGCCAGCCTACCAGCCGAGGTGGTAGATTGAGATTCCAAGTCCCAGGCAGAGCTCTCTGGCTGGGACTTGGAATCTTATCACTGCTTGGGGGTAGAGCAGGGCAGTTCCTTTTGGCCAACACTAATGTCTTGAATCGGATGTGGGCTGAGACGGGGAGCCAGTGAAGGTCTTGGAAGAGTGGGGTTACGTGGGAAAACTTTGGTTGGTTGAATACTAGACGTGCTGTTGCATTTTGGATTTGTTGTAAGGGTCTGGTAGCAGAGACCGGTAATCCAGCGGCAATGTTGGCTGCGCTGGACAGTTGATTGTCCAGGACAACTCCGAGACTCTTTGCAGTTGGACAGGAGGACACGGTGGTGTTCTCAAGGGTAATGGACAAGTCCACTTGAGGGCAGTTCTTTGCCGGGAGGTAGAGTAACTGTCTTTTCAAGGTTGAGCATGAGGTGATGCAAAGAAATCCAAGCACTGTGAACCATTTAGAGATTCTAGTTGAGATCTGCGTGTCAGATGGGTGTCGTCGGCATAGCAGTGGTAGGAGAATCCATGAAGAGATTACAGAGCTAAGAGAGCTAGTGTACAGTATGTGTAACTGCATTTGTTAAAACCTCTGCCTGTTTTCCAAAAAATAATTGGAGAAACCCAGAAAAATTAATCTGAAGTCAGTTTGTGGAAATGACAGATTGCATAGAATCCGTCCATGTGCCCAGAAGGTTTTAGAAATGGCCGCAGTATTCCTCCCAAGACGGCTAAATCCTTTCTGCAGCCGGTTTTGTTTACTTTGTACTTAACATGTCCTCCCCGATAGCTTACCCTTCATCAACAAGCATATTAAGTTATGCTAATATTAGCTTTCATCAGTAATGTGGTCACACATCGCTCTCTGTTCTCTGACTCACTTGCTCTGATCTGAGCTCCATCTCTCTACCAGCAAGGCAACGTTCCACGGGCGCCGGGCAGGAACGAGGGCACGGTCACGCGATCGCAGGTGAGAGGCTAAATTCTGCACATTCATGAGATTTGCTTTAGCTCTCGGCTAATATGCCTTCACCGTGACAGAGGTTCACTAATGGATGCCTAATGCAGCACCGAGCGTCTATCAGCCATTGTCGCTCGCCTCTCTGCTCCCAGATCACAGCAAAACAAAATATCTCCTACATTGGCTGCTGTGTAATTATAGCTACCACCCCTACTCCTTTTTTTTAGCTCTCTCACACACACACACACACACACACACACACACACACACACTCGAGCACACTACACATCGATGGAGACTCACAATTATACACAAATGGGTTTAAGCACATACACAAATAAGAAAAATACAGCGTCCCTATCTCAGTGGAGCACGGAGCACACTAATAACTCAAACCACGGCCCAAGCAGGCAGAGCATGAATACCAAACACCACCTAATTGATTATCTAATTTATGCAATAACCAGTATTTTTAATTATAGTTATTTATTGCCCAAATGTTTATCCAGCGGGTGATTCATGGTGCGGCTATGGACCCTCTTATGAACACTGACAAGCAAATTATATCTGCTGTGTCCTGTAGCCTGTGCTGTAGCGGCTATAGACTCTGAGCGTGGCTTTGTGAGGCCTGTTAGCGCAGCTTAGTTGTACTGACACATGCTGTTAATGCATAATTCTTGTCTCCACATTAAACATGTAGAGAGGCAGCGCAGCCTGGATGTGGCAGAGATTGAGTTGACGTGAAGTCCTCTTAAGCCTCTGGGAGTCAGGTGTAATGAGATGCTTTTCCGTTGAAGACACGGCGAGAGCGGCGGTGACAAGCCCTCTAGAGGAATAAGCTCAAACGTGCCATGACAACACACGCTCACGCACTCCCCGGCGGACTCCGGCGGAGTTCCAAGGACTAGAATGACCTTTGACCCGCCCACCCCGCTCCGCCGTCTTCCAACCAGTTACGGAGTTCAGCCTCAGCTGCCACATTCGATTTACAGCTTCCCTTCCCCAGAATGCCACTCTGCATGCCTAAGCAACTGCCACCGCTCGTCCTGTCTGCCTGCCAGCACGTCTTGCCCACCTTGCTGCCTGTCTGTCTCTCCAGGTTCTCTCCCCGGAGTAGCGGGGATCTGTTCTTCCTTTAAAGCAGATCAGACGACGTAGGTAGGGGGGGGTTTCAGGGGTTTGCGATTTTGTGTAAGAGACTGAAATCATGTTGTGGCTAGTGTCGTCTTGGATCTGAGCATCTCTCTGTAAAGTCCTGGCTCTGAGAGCTAGCCTGGCCCAACGCACGCGCGCACACGCACATACACACGCACGCACACACGCACACAGACACACACACACACACACACACACACACACACACACACACACACACACTCTCCAGAGCTGTGCAGTAATGAAGCCATCTCGGTTGTGGTTCCTGGACCTGCATACCGATGGAGCCGTCTGCCAATCTAAGTGTGGACCCAAACGCTTCCCTGCTAATTTCAAAGGAAATTCACAAACAGCCAAACTGGCCCAGAGCCAGTGGGGAGGGAAGCGTGGGCTGGTTTAACTGGCATCGCTCTCAAACCAGCAGCATCCGTACTGGGACAGAAAGAAGAAAAAACACTCACATTTTGATTTCAGCTGATGATTTCAGCTGATGATTTCAATCAGAATGACAAAAACTCAGCTGTGCATGTAAACTCAGCTAGTGTCTCTGTTTAACGGGACTAAAGCAACGCATTGAATGAGCCTATGATATGTGCCAGAGTGTTCCCTTCAAACTAATTTTGCATTCCAATTAACGTTCCAACGTTTGTAAGCAGGGGACCTTTTCGATCTTGCCCAGATCAGATTAAACCTCTAGAAACCACACAGAGGCTTACAGCACTGCGTTTTATCAAAACAGCAGCTTGCTGCATTACTGCAGACTCTTAAAAGAAACGTCTATTTCCTTCGTCTCTGATCTTGTAAAACCCGGTGTGACCTCAGAAGGGCCGAGTGTCAGTCGGGGGAAGGATGGAGCTAATGGCCTCCCGCTTACTCTATGCGCTCGTCCATTTTTCCCTCTTCCCCAGATCAAAATCAGGCCTTCGGTATGAAATCAGAAGATCACAGTGGCTCACCTCGGCTCCCAGCAGCCACCAAACGATTGGACCGCTGCCCTGACTGTTTTTAATGAAATGTCAAGTGGTTGAAGACGCCACCACCCTGAAGTCGTAGATTGTCCTTCAAAATTCTCTGTAAATCCACATGATTAACATTTTAACACACATGAAACGCAATGAGAAATCTCCATGATGAGAGTAACCCCTGCTAATCAAATAAAGAAAATGACCTAGTTTTGGTGTCACTTGTAGTTTTTTGGTTCTTTTTTTAATAGAAATCTGATACTGAGAATAGATGTATCCAAATTTATTTATTCTGGAAAATTTAAGAATTTATGTTAAAGTCCCTACCGACAGGACTGTTGCATTAAATGGTCGTTTTGAAGGATTGATGGATGATCCTGTTGCTGTTTAGATTGTAATGCTGGGAGCCCTGCTTCATCCATGGAAGTTCTCTGGGTCGCAAAACCAAAGCTAACTACTCTGTTTAGTTGTATTTTTGAAAGTGTTACAAGAGTTCTTTCATTTCTATGTGGTGTCTATGCTCTGAGGATCCCAGAGGAGAAATAAAAGCTTGGCTAATAGGCCGACTAGGATGGACTTGCTAATTTGTTAATGGCTTCCTGCGGCCAATCAGATAAGAGCAACACTAACAGATCTCTATCTGGACGCTAATGGTCTGCGGGCAGGAAGAGACACTTTCAATCACATCCCCTCCAAATGAAAGCTATGGTTATGATAACAGTGACTGAGTGACTGAAACATTTCAGATCATGGCTCAGATGATAGTCTTTCTGAGTGCACTAATGATGTTTATTACTATTACTATTATTATTATTATTATTATGTAATGTCAAGATTTGCATCCAGGGAAGGCGCTCCCCCACCTCACCGGTGTACTAATCCCCGTCCTGCCGTCGGTTTGACCTTGAATGCAAGAGACAAAAAGCCTCTTGTCGGGATGCATGGGGGAGAAGGAAAAAGAAAAGAAAAAAATTCAATAAACAGTATAAATACAAGGCAATGCACATAAAGAGAGAAACACTTCAAATCAACACAAAAAAGACATAGGACAACATAAAATAGCAGCAGATAGACAGGCGAGGAGCGGACACCACAGTTAAAGCATGAGGCGGGGAAACATAACAGCAACATGGTTAGCCAAAACGCATCACACAGAGCAGCTGCAAGTGTCTGTGTAGGTGACTAGGTTTTTGAATTTGGATAGGGGTGTAGCGAGCCTAGCCTGAAGCGACGACCTCCTCTCTTCCTCTGAGCCGAGAGGTACACGACCACCCTTTGGTTGTGGAAAACCCTGGTTCATCTCTCTGTTAAGACGGAACTATTTCCAATACATTTCCTTCTGTTTGTTCACTTAACCAGGTGATTTCAGTTGCAGGGACTAATTATTGAAATCACCTGGTTAAGTGAAAAAGCAGAAGGAAAACCTGGCAGGATTTTTACTTTCTGAAGGCGGCCAAACCCCTAACTCAATTTGCCCAATAACAACACAATCTTGACACCTCACCTAAAACCAACTCAGTGGAGACACTGGAGCCAGGTTCTTCTGGGTATCCTGTGACCTCTCACTATGACTGAGTGAGCTATAGCTTAGAAAATGCTACCCTCCCCTCTTTCGTACCAAGAAGAGATAACCATTGCAATTACAATTATCCAAAGTGACTTACAATTACATGCTGCTATTACATGGAGCAGATAGGGGTTAGGCATCTTGCTCAAGGATGCT
>JAODLI010027263.1:0-12249 GCA_027575585.1 Percopsis omiscomaycus | reverse complement strand
AAAGAAATAAATCGGATCAGACAATTTTGTTACAATTTGTTTTATAACCCCCCCCCCACACACACACACACAGAAACACACACACACACACACACACACGCACACACACACACAGGCTGGTTCCAGTCAGCAGGTATGGACTGGTTACGTCTCGTTACACAGGTGACACAATCTACACCTGCTAATGGTTGTCATGGGCACAGTTGCTGAAGGGGGGAAGGGTGCAATATAGTCTGGACCTTAATCATGTCTACATATTCCATAACAGTAACAGCCATTAATCTGACCGCTACATCCAAATTACCGTCTGCATTTTAATCATTCTTGTGACATTTCCTCAAATTGTTTAGATACCGTTTCCCATGATGCTTTGCATGACCTGGTCACATGGTGGTAGGCTATACAGTTCTGAGAAGAGTATGGTCTTTATAGTACAGTATTTGGTGTCCCCACCGCTGTTCTCTGATACAAACCTACTGTTGTACAAAGCTACTGTAGAGGGTTTCGAGTCATTCCCTAAATCCGAGATTTGGAACTTAAATAAATGGATCTGAGCAGAGATTCTGCTTTAAATCAAAACGACATATGTTTATCAAGTGATCTATTTTTTAGTATGTACTGTATGCTTGTGCTATGGTGTCCTTCAATAACCTATTATGCTGTGGGTGGATTAAAGCATCAGGGAACAAGAGAAATATTTCAACACCGTGTTGCAGTTTACAGAGAAATGTTATCTATTCTTTAATAATTGTCATATAAAAAAAACACTAATGTAAGCTCTTATTTTATGACCCCAATCGCACTCCTATCACAAGACCCGAGGTTTGCTAGCGCTGTTAGCTGATTAGCATTAGTACAATAAAGACGATACAAAAAGGAAGTTGGGCTGTTTACTAACTAACTGTGTTTCCAGTAATCCACACCTCATTTAGACATAGCCTACAGTATCAGTCCTTGAATCAAACACATTGCTCAACCGATTGCCTCACTCTAAATCCAAACCTTTTCAAAGTCCAACAGTATGAGACAGCCCAGATACAGTTTACAGTATATGCCTATAACAGGTTGTGTAAAAAGGAAATGTGAAAACCACAAAGAAACGAAACTCAGGCCTGTTTCTCTTAAAAAGGCGCACTAGTAGCAATGAAGTGGTTCACCGCCTGAATGTTAAAGATACAACCTGTGACTTTACAGTTTCGGTCATTTCGGCGACAGCTACACTAAGTAAGTGATCACTTCTCAGACAAACTGTCTTATGTGTGACGTCGGCGTCGGCAGAAGCCTCCCGATCCAGTATTTCAAAGGCATTTGGTTGCTAATTTTGTTGTATCGTAATTCTCCAAATATTGCGATTTGGTGACTGTGCAGTAGGCTGAATAATTATTGTAGTTTATCTTTTCTTTTCCAATCATCTCTTAACAGCAGCTAAGTTTATTATGTTGTTCACTGCAGCATGAATACAGTCCCATCTAGTGACTTCAGAACTAAAGCCTTAAAATGAACCATCTCTCTGTTCTAAATGTTACCCAGAGTTTTAGAGAGTCCTGCTTTCGCCTGATAAGGTTTATGTGTGTCTGTTGGTGCGTCTGTTGTTTGTACACGCTCCATGTAGGTTATCTATAAACATCCATCAAGCAGTTTTCTTTTCCACCAGCAGGGGTTGGGGGGGGGGGCTGTAAACCCCCAACAGATTTCTAAACAGTCACGCAGCGAGTTGATTTTTATGCTATTTGTTTGAAGCAGCATCTCCAACGAGCCGCACATTCCCGTAGCCTCCGTGTTTCTGCTAAAGACACCTGCGGAGCTGGTCCGATTGTAAACAAGATGGTGGAGAAACGACAAATAACAAGGCAAGCAGTGGCAGGTGGGGAATGGTTGTTGAAGTAGGACACCAGCACTCCATGACACCTTCTGATAGCAGTTTGACAATGAAAGGATTTGAACATGTAAGATATGCTGCTAAATGTGTCTACATCTGACAGCTACACTCAACACATGCAACACACAATCACAATTACAGTTAGGTCATTTTATCCAAAGTGACTCACAATTACATGCTGCTATTACATGGAGCAGGTAGGGGTTAGGCATCTTGCTCAACGGAAATGAATGGAAGCAGGAGTTTAAGTGGCTGGAATATGACGCATCTAAGGACGTAATGTACCGCGGTGGCGAGTATGGAATGCCATTTAAGTCAATATTAAATGCATGATTAAATAAATATGCCTATAATATAAATAAATATGGCTATGAAAAAAAGGCTGAAATAAATTATTGAGGCAATAAATATATAAATAAATAGGTTTTTAAACAATCTCACACTCGTGAATGTGGAGACGATCGGCGCACACAGTGCCTCCCTCCCTTCCCTGCAGCGCACCTGGGTGTGATTAGCACACTCAGGTGCATCTTCTTTTGGTTTAATTGTGGACACTATATATTTTCCCCAACAGCACTAGGTGCTGTTGGGTCATTGTTTGGTTGTCACGCCACTGTACGTTTGTCGGTTTCTTTATTAAACTACGCTGAATGCGTATATCCTTCCCTGGGCTGTCCGTGGTTTTCCCTCTGGTTCCCACTTGCCCTCGCCATTCATATACAGACCAGTACACTCAGGAGAAACATGGCATTCAGACAGAAGGTGAGAGGAGGTCAGACCCAGGGGTGGTTTAATCAGCCATACCCAGGAGGTGGACTAGTCACAAAGCACTGTGTGATACTCCTTACAGTCGCTTTAAAAAGGGATATAATAACAATTTTTTTTTTTTATTGTTCATTTGTATAATGTTTCCTTTTCTTGTGTTATTTTTTATATATTTCACAGTTAGAAGGAAATCCCTCCTGCTGTCAAACTCCGTATCCAGCACTTCAGTCTTGCTTTCCATAGCGGCCGAAAGTAAAACTACAATCTTGGCGTTTGGATTTCGTCTAAAAAAAATCCTATAGGTAAAAATAAATCCTGCAGCACAGCAGCCAATGGCCACACAACAGTTATTTTTAACAGTCACTACAAACCGAACCCCCTGTGGAGTTTATCTTCACAATCACAACACACCTTAGTTTGACCTGTCACTGTGTTCCTGTTGCTGCTACTCTATCGTCACCATATAGTAAGATAAGTATATAAGATATTGTCAAATTCCTTTGCTGGAAACAAAACAGTTACAGTTACACGTTACAGATGCTTTTATCCAAAGCGACTTACAATTACATTGTTCTATTAGATGGAGCAGGTAGGGGTTAGGCATCTTGCTCAAGGATGCTTACAGGTAAACCAACTCTGGGGCTCAAACCCACGACTTTACGGCTCGGAGTCCAACACCTAGACCACTAGACTATCCTGCCCCCCTAAACGATGGAGAAGAAAGTCATGGGGAGTTTTGATAAAGTGCTGGGCTATAGATTAGGCCTATATGCAAGTCTCCTCTCACCCATAACAGACTCAACAGCGGCCAGGGCGGCACGTGGCTGGTCTAGTCTTATCTTACCTCCGAACAGGTGAGGCGAGAGGTGCGAGGGCAAAGATCCAATCACCAGCCGGGGTCCCCCCTGACCCCCGGCCGACCTCTCCCGGTCTCTGAAGTCCTCCGGGGAGGTATTCCCGGATTCCTGGGGGCTAAACGCTCCACTGCTGGGGATGTTGATGCCAGACCGGGGTCTTGCCGGCGTTGCCCCGGAGCTGCCGCCCCCACCAGACCTGTTCCTGTTTCCGATCTGTTGACTTGTAACGTTACTCGACGAGGTTCCAGATGCGCCGCGGTGCGGGGACACGCCGTACGAGTGATACCTCATTGCCATGCCCGGAGCCCTGCTGTTCCCGTTTCCGGACGTGTTGGAGGGAAGATCTGAGCCCGAATAGGCTCTGGTCCGTCCGTTAGCAGCCGGACTGCTTTGCTTTGCCCCCATGACATTCACCTGCGGCAAAACCTCCACAGACTCGGGCTCGCAGAGGCGCCGAGAGGAACGCAGCTGCAGGTGTGAGCAGCAGCAGAAGTTGGTGGTTTTGTCTCTCTGGACGCGTTTTAATTCAAAATAAAGAGCAAACGTCGAAAAGACGCGTCACCAGGAGACCACAGACAAGGTGACAAAGTGCCGCAGCAACTGAAAACAAGTTGACGACCCGTCCTTCTCTCCCGCACGACGACAAGAACGACTGACATGTGCGTGAAACTTTACAAACCGTTCAGATCCCGTCCTGGCTATTACAGTATTCCATGGGTGACACTTCCCGTCTTTGTGCTGGGAATAAACCCCGTCCGCTCCCAGCCTGCTCTGGCCGTCGTTAAAGCCACCTCGGCCATTCCCGCTTTCTTTCTTCCGAGAAAGTGAAGAGACAACGCGGTCCGCACCTCGACACGCTCTCTCGCACGCACGCACACACATACACACACTCCGCTGTAACGAAGGAAGTATTGGAAGGGGGAAAGCGTAGGACTACAGCAGGCTGCAAAACGCGCTACGTGCTGCCGAAGGGGGCGGGGCCCCGTTTAGACCGTCACGGGACGTCAGATCCAGAGGGCAGACAACACATCTGATCCCAGAGATTACCGTAATCTGACCAGTAGCTCCGTTTATTACAGCGTTCGATAAGAATTAATTCGTGTGTAACCAGGCAATTGTTTGAAAAAATGCTAAATATCACAGTAATGCTATTAGTCTCCATGACACTGTTATTGTTCAGGTTCTGGACCATAACCCTAGTTTACAATAGGACATAGTCTGTAATATAATCCCAGATTTGTATGATGGGATATTGTATTTTAAAATGATTTTAGATGGTGGCGGGAAGGTGGTAAAGCTGTGCTGTCCATCAAGAGGACAGGGAGATGTGGCAGCCAGTATTGTCTCTCTGGGATAATGGGACAATACTCTCACATGGAGGACGGAATTCATAGAATTACATCCGTTATGAATGGCTGGACACCATGGAGAGAAAAATGGAGGGAGGGGGGAGCAGCAGAAACACTGTTAGTACTTGGATCAGCTAACGTTAAAGCATTAGTACATCTAATGTAGCAGATACATGGTTAGTACTTCTACTAGAGCAGATACATGGTTAATACTTCTACTGGAGCAGATACACAGTTAGTACTTCTACTGGAGCAGATACATGATTGGTACTTCTACTGGAGCAGATACACAGTTAGTACTTCTACTGCAGCAGATACACGGTTAGTACTTCTACTGGAGAAGATACATGATTGGTACTTCTACTGGAGCAGATACACAGTTAGTACTTCTACTAGAGCAGATACATGGTTGGTACTTCTACTGGAGCAGATACACAGTTAGTACTTCTACTAGAGCAGATACATGGTTAGTACTTCTACTGTAGCAGATACAGTACATGGTTAGTACTTCTACTGGAGCAGATACACAGTTAGTACTTCTACTGGAGCAGATACATAGTACTTCTACTGCAGCAGATACATGGTTGGTACTTCTATTGGAGCAGATACACAGTTAGTACTTCTACTAGGGCAGATAAATGGTTAGTACTTCTACTGGAGCAGATACACGGTTAGTACTTCTACTGTAGCAGATACACAGTTAGTACTTCTACTGGAGCAGATACATGATTGGTACTTCTACTGGAGCAGATACATGGTTAGTACTTCTACTGGAGCAGATACATGGTTGGTATTTCATCTGCTCAGATACATGGTTAGTACTTCTACTGGAGCAGATACATGGTTAGTACTTCTACTGGAGCAGATACACGGTTAGTACTTCTACTGTAGCAGATACATGGTTGGTATTTCATCTGGCTCAGATACATGGTTAGTACTTCTACTGCAGCAGATACATGGTTAGTACTTCTACTGCAGCAGATACATGGTTAGTACTTCTACTGCAGGATAAAATCATAAATTGGGGACAAACATTAAAAGATCCTCACCTCATCTGCAGTAAATCATTCTTTATTCAAAAATATATTGAGTATTTGGGTATTGAGTATTGAGTATTATGGCACCACAGTGGCATGCCCGAACATACGTCACATTTCCCCAGACAGCTTGAGATCATTCATATCGTGTATTATTTCCAGATCAGGAGCGAAATGTCTCTATGCTCAATGCCCGTCTTTAGTTTCAGTTTGAGTTTAAGATGTCAATCAAGATTTTTCCATCAAGTTTATCACACAAGTAAACATGTCTGTTACACATTCTAATGTAATGTAATGTGTAATATGTAATATGTGAAAGTGATAAATATATAAATCGCCACCCTCCTGACAGTGGAATATTGCTTCCCCTGCTGGGGAACGAAGGAACTACAACTCACTAGTAAGGGACGTGACAATGACGCATCTAAGTATCCATCCAACAGGTTCGCTGTGTTCACCTTTATTTAGACATCGAACTGTAAACAATTCAAAACAAACGCAGTATGGTGTTGTGCAATAAAAATAATACAATAAAAAAAAAGAATATATAAAATACTTGTTTGGTTGGATGGCAGGAATAAAAATTATGAAAGTACATTCAAGTAAACAGCGCAAATGTAAAAAATTCCATTTATTATTTGATGTAAATTCATATTATTTTAATATTTTAGCAAACAAATGTGAAACCGGTTCATGGTTTGGGAGAAACTGAGACATCAACATATAACAAACCTTCATAACAGCCAATGTTCATGTATAATTAGGTTAACCACTAGATGGCGACATTTCCTTGATACAACATACATTTCTACAGCGCAGGTTGGAACAGAGCTGCAAAATGATCAACTAACCTTGTTTTGAAAACGTTTGTATGCATACACACTACCCTTCATACTTCATATATGTCCTAAAGAGGCACTGCCATAAATATTTAAATACACCAATATTTACAAGACTTTAGATATATTATACAGTAAAACATTGGGTGGAGACATAAGTTTACAAATTAAAAAGGGTTAAATAAGGTAGAATGACATCAGGTTTTACACATTTAACAATTTTTTAAAAACGTAGATATTTATGGACTCATGTTTTATCCCCGTGGCAACACTCACCGTATGGGCCTATAGGAGGCATTCAAAATTGTGGGGTACACATCCCCTCCCCCCAGCCAGGTTAATAATGGCCGCTACAAACGCCCAGACAGTTCACATTCCAGACAAGGCCTTGAAACATGGAAAATGCACTTATTAATTGCCTGAAATATTTTCTCAGAGCGTTTTCCCAGCTAATTCAGGGGGAGACGTCAGCCTGGAGGATTAGAGATGTTTTCTGTGAGCCCCAGTGCTGACAGCAGAAGATGATTAAATGAGGAGATTATGCGATGGCAAATTTGGGCTGATATCATTAAACTTTCATCATGGAGCGGGTCTGAAGCTCCAAATTGCTTATTAACTGGCTTTTGTGGCAGTCTGCCTATCAACACTTCAAATGAGCAGCTTTAAAGTTCGGCACTGAAGAGCACAAACTTTCTCATGCTGGCCTCACGTTAAATACACACCTTAAATACACACCATAGTTGGATACACACCAACAATACACTTGTCAAATAAACACTGCAGATACACACTTCAAACCCACACAGTTCTAAATACACACACAGATAAACACTTAAAGCTCCATCATGTTGTACGTGTTATAAAGGTTATCAGAAGGTATCACTGGTGTCGTACTTCAACAAGCCTGCAGCAACCCTGCAGAAAATGTCGCTATTCCCGTAGCGCGACCGGATTGCAACCCTCCCTGCGATTTACCCTGCCCCTAAAACTGTTGCCAAAACACGGATGTTACGTTATTTTGTTCAAAAAAATTTCATTAAACATATTACAAAGACAGGGAAAGACACAAGAAACAGTTTAGCTTTTTCAAGATCAGAAAGGAAGAATGCTAAAGGACTTCATCTAGATGGGGATATTATATTATATTCTTCTTTACCTTTACAGTAACTTTAAATGCATCAGCAGGACATTTTAGAGTAAATTTGTATTAAAATCTGAATCGAGGTGTATAATATACTAACAAATACACACCTTAAATATAGGCCATTGGATGCATCCCTGAAATACACACACACACCTCACACAAAACCACAGGTCATAGGACAATATCAACTGTGGACCGCAGCAACGACACAGCCGGGAGTTAGGCGGGAGTCTGACACTGCCAAGATGGCGACGGCCCGAGCCAGCACACTTGGCTACAAACCCGTTCTTCAGAAACTCTATGGGTGACGTCACAGAGGGTTTGTCCGCTTATTTATGCCGTCAATGGTGTACATTGTACAGCATTTAGCAGATGCTTTCACACAAAGCAACTTACAGCGGGTGCATGTGTCAATAGGTCACACACCAGCCATCATGAGTGGACACATTCTGTTAGAATTATGACATCAGGGCTAACTCTGATCCTAGCTCGTCACATTACATATCAGCATACCATTCAGTTACTCATATAACGGCTTATATGAGCTTTAAAGAACTTTAAAACCTTGTAAGAGATGACCCTAACATAGAGCAGGACAGAGCAGGGAATATGAGGGTTAGGTAGAGCTAGCTAGGTTCCTCCTCTCCTCTATCAAGTGGGGTTGTCTTGGTTTGTACCCCTGCTACACAGTCCTGGAGGTGAACCTCCTAGGACAGTCTAGCGGGCAGGATAGTCTAGTGGTCTGGGTGTTGCTCACCTGTAAGCATCCTTAAGCCTTGAGCAGGATGCCTAACCCCTACTTGCTCCATGTAATAGCACCATGTGATTGTAAGTCGCTTTGGATCAAAGCGTCTGCTAAAAGATCTAATTGGGACTGTAACCTCTAGACTGTATTTGAGGTCTAACCTCTAACCTGTGCTGGAGGTGAACCTCTGTGATCTGGAACAGATTTATCAGGTCCACTTCTATAACACGGTGTGCGTGTGCGTGTGTGTCTGTGTGTGTGTGTGTGTGAAGAGCTCTTCCCTCAGATCGCTAGCCGGGACGTTTGCCTTTTGCCAGAATATTCCGCCTGCCGCCGTTAGATAGGAGCGGCGTCTGCTCGGTCAGACCGGCGTCCCGTCTGGGCTGCCACCCGTTCATAGATAAGATCCCAGGACAATATTGGAGGAGGCTGCATTCCTCCACGCAGACACGGACAGCCTTTGAAGAGAGGACACACGCGCACGCACACACGCACACACACACACACACACACACACACACACACACACACATACACACACACACGGCAGGTCGTGTCATTCCCCTAACTGAACCACACAGCATTGTTACAGGCACAGTATAACATACAGTGGAGCCATGAAGATGTCCGGAGAACCACAACAAATAGGTTGAGTGACATGTTGGTGTGATGTTGTGAGGGGTGTTATGGTCACACAAAAAGATGGCTGCAACCATTCAGAGACCGGACCGTCCTAGACACACGGTGTGTGTGTGTGTGTGTGTGTGTGTGTGTGTTTAACAATGTGTATTTCACTGTGTTGGGGATGTGTGTGTGTGTGTGTGTGTCAAACACACACACCGTCCAAGTGTGTTTAATATTGCCTTAGGTGTGTGTGGCAACCAAATCCGTTAACGACGCAGAAGAAAGGGGACGTGAATAAACCACAGCGATCGTCCAATCAGAACTTTCATCAGCTCATAGGCCTACATCATCTGGATCAACCAGCCAATGAAGAGAATATACGTGTGTGTGTGTATGTGTGTGTTTTAACAACATCTGCATGTTTGGCTTGGAGAGAAGCCAGCTGGTGTCAAACACACACACGAACACAGGCCTCCTTATCAAATGCAAAATTCCCTGGTTTAGGAAGACACGTAATAGTTCTGTGATACAGACGCTTTTCATTCTTCAGAGGCCTGACTGTTGTTCTTGGCACTCTTGCTCCACCTAGTGGACAGGTCTAACAAGGTTTACTGTTTATGCAGTATACACTAGCAATCGACTGCCTTTGGATTATTCTTGTTGGTGAAGTTACGCTATATTGCACGCTACGGCACACTCTGGCCAACCAGAGAGCATTTCCACAAGCTTACTATGCAACCATTCTGTTGGATTTTCTTTATATATGTATTTTCTTTAATTGTTTAATAATAATAGTCACTAGATACTGTATAGATGCCACACTGGGCTATGCGTTAATGGCAAAGTATTAACCTATTTGTTCGTAACAGTGTTTTTGTGTGTTTGTCACTTATCTCGCTCTCTCTTCTTTTATTTGCTGCTGTAACACCTAGATTTCCCTCCAGGGATCAATAAAGTGCTATCTTATCTCATCTTAATGTCGCCATTGGGACATTAACAGAGGGGCATGAAAGAGCAGCTCTTTCATGATGGAAGGAAAGTGTCTTTTTAAAAAGTGATGATATCTTGCAAAAGCCAAGAAGCAATTTGTCAACATTTCAGACATAAAATGTTGTGCTTAGACACTTAGACACAAAGAAGCCGCTTAAGTATAAAGTATGAATGCTTTTTAATATAGAGATCACACTGTCCCTTTAAGATCAATGTCAATAGTGCATGGTCTAGAATTTAAAGTCCATTTATCAAACATAAAGGGGCTTTTAAGAGGTCTTCTAAAAAAGAGTTCATACCACAGCTAATTTGTCAGTGGAGGACAGTTCCAGCGAGTTCAGGAAATCATGTAATTACAGGAGATTTGAAAGGCCAAAAACCAGGAGAGCATCTGAGGAGAAATTCCTGAATGGAAAATCATCTTTTTCATGAAGAAATGCATGGTTAAAAGTGGCCGCTAGTATCACATTATATAATATACTGTTCCCCTACTGAGGATGAGAAATCGTGTATAAATAAACTTTCAATTTAACAACAATAATCAAGTAGCTGGATGTTCAGTTATTTAAAGGAACAGTTCTGCATTTTTCAAGCCTTATTAAGAGTCATTCCGATTAGGTAGCTCCAAATGTTTGTGGAATTGCACTGTGGCAAAACTTGTTCTGAATAAACGTGAAATACATAAAGACATGCATTTATTAATACTGCTTGTTTATTAATACTAAAGTACCGATGAACAGGCAGACCCCCGGAGAGGAGGGCAGGAATGGGCAGAGCATGGAAGGAGAGAGCAGAGAGCAGAGGAGGTGAAGAGATTAATCCTGCTCCAGTCCAGGAAAACACACGTGCCATTCCCTGCGGGACTCCTCCCCGCCTGCCTGTCCCAGAGTAACACTAGGGTGCGTTCCTTCGCCTGCACGGGTCACGGGAAGGTCCTGGCATGGATTGGCACCACCGATGCTCTTTGTGAAGTAAAATACACCCTGGGCTCCCTATTTCCCTTTGTGTCTTCCACAGGGGTCCTTGGCCAGCCCCGTATGGTGGTCTTGGAAGACAGCTCGCCTTTTGTTTGAGTCTCCTGTGTCTCTACAACCTGGCTCTCTCTCTTTCACACACATGCGGCTCCGTGATATGAGCACACAGAGACACGCTATCAACCAAACCAACGTAAACCAACGAGGGATTTTATGGTGATTACGGTGATTTTACGGGGATTGCGGTGATTATGAAGAAAACACTGATTCCGCTCAGGCATTATGCTTGTACACACTACATATAGAAATACCTAAAATAGCAGGGTTTAGGATGAAGCCACATAATATAATATAATCTTGCACACAGCCACAGCCAAGAATAGGCTGAGAACAGATCAAATGTGATAGAGATAAAAGTACGAGATGAGAATAGATAGGAATTACGTGAATAGGAATTACGTGAGAATAGACGAAATGCCTCTTGGCCCCGAGGTTGTGACGCACAGAAACACACAGTGTTTTCAGTGTGTGTGTGTGTGTGTGTGTGTGTGTGTGTGTGTGTGTGCGTGTGTGTGTGTGTGTGTGCGTGTGCGTGTGCGCGCGCACGGGTGGGGTAGGATGTGTGGGTGAGGGGCTCCCTGCCAGGTGTGCCCCCACCTCATTAGCATGCATGGCGGGCACAGCATTAGCATAGCGATGGCGTAGCATTAGCATAGCGATGGCGTGGCATTAGCATAGCGATGGCAGAGGAGTGAGCGGTGAGCTAACGGGACACATTTTGGCAGCTGATACTCGGGGCCCAATTAAAAGGATTCGGCTTCTCTCAGGGGCCTCGGGGGCCGTCTCATCTCTGCTGCCACGCTCTGCCGTCTGACAGCCTGCTACACAGAGAGAGTGTGTGTGTGTGTGTGTACAGATTGAGACTGTGATCTAGCAGTGTAGCGTGTGAATGTGTGTGTGTACATACATGAGAGAGAGAGAGAGAGAGAGAGAGAGAGAGAGAGAGAGAGAGAGAGAGAGAGAGAGAGAGAGAGAGACACACACAC